>JBBPKN010001346.1:0-17777 GCA_038089275.1 Pulveroboletus cf. rosaemariae | reverse complement strand
GGAGGTCGGTGAAATTTCGGTGGTAGACAAGGAGATGAAAAAGATGGTCGTAGAATAGGTAGAGGGTCCACTAGATCCACTACATTTGGTTAATCATAAGATGGCCTGGGTTTGTCTGGGTAACGGAGATGAAACTCCTCAATGATCTCCGAAGCATGCCCTAATTCAGTTGCCAGGAGCCATGAGGACTCCTCATTAGTATCCTCGTAACCTAATCACTTAACCAAATATAGTAATTTGCAGTTCCTTCACCTATGATTGATCTTCGAGTCTAGGATTTCAGAAATCTCAAACTCTGGTTCACCATTGATCTTGACTGGGGGTAGAGGTGGTTGCATGTGATCTGGGATCATGTTGGGGACTGAGGATTCAAGTTAAGAAACATGAAAGACCGGATGAACGGACTTCATGTTCTCTGGGAGACGGAGTGCGAAGAACAGTAAGCCCATCTGAGCAATGATGGAATAAGGACTTAAGTTCTTTTCAGCAAGTTTCTTGGAAGGCCACATAGTCTGAAAGTACTTGGCCTTGATGAATACCTGGTCACCTACTTTAAAGTTTGGTGACAGAGATCATTGGGCATTTGCGGGTCCTTGGTATCTGACTTGGGCAGCAGCTACTTCTTTGCAAAGGAATGTGTGGAGAGAGTTGAGGTCTATGGCATATTCTCGAGCTTGGATGGAGGTGAGATCACATTCCGGATGCACAGAGATGTTTGAATGGTAGCTCTTGTTGGCAAAGAAAGGGGAAACACCTGTGGTAGCATTAGGGGCATTGTTATAAGTGAACTCCATGAGGGGCAGAGGTCAGACCAGTTGTCCTGCTAATAGTTGCAATAAACACATAGATACTGCTCCAGGGTTTGGTTCATTCGCTTGGTTTGACTGTCACCCTCCAGATGATACCCAGAGGTGAAGTGGAGATGGATATTGAGGGCTTGACCCAGAGAATGGAAGAAATGGGAAACAAACTTGAAACCTTAATCAGAGGTGATATGGGAGGGAACTCCATGTTTGGAGAATACATGGAGTAAGAAGAGTTTCGCAAGCTCAGGGGAGGTCACCTTGTTGTCTGTAGGAATGAAGATGCACTGCTTTGATAGACGATCTACCACAATGAGGATGGTGGAGTGACTGGAGGAAGCCAGGAGCTGTTCAATGAAATCCATAGATATGGAATTCCATGGCTTTTCAGGAATGGGGAGCTGCTTGAGAAAACCGTAGGGTTTGTGATGGGGTACCTTAGCATGGGCACAAGCTGTATATGAAGAAATGTATTTCTTGACAAATGCTCAAATGCCAGGCCAGGTATACTCTCAGCGAATGAGCTCCAGTGTCTGATTCTGACTGAAGTGTCCAGATAAGGGGTGGTCGTGCTTGTAGCGAAGGACCCAGAGGCAGAGGTTGGAAGCATTGGGGATATAGATGTGGTTGTTCACATGCAAGAAACCTCCTGGGTCTTTAGACCAATGAAAGTCAGACAGGAGGGCACTGGAGCAGTGGACAGAGACAGTTGGGTCAGAAGGGAGTGCCAAGATGATGTCACAATGGAGGGTTTCGATGTCAAAGAGGGATGCAGACCAAAAAACTGGAGATGCTAGAACAGAAGCCTGGAGGGACACAGCAAGTTGTTCCTGCATGAACACGGGCCAGAAGTTATGTGGATTGATGAGGGCATAGTTGCCATTTCCTGCACTAGGATAGACATCCCATCATCTAGTGAGAGCATCAGATTTAGTGTCTAAATGGCCAGGGCAAAAACAGATAATCAGATTAAACTGGGAGAGAAACTCCAACCACCAGGCTTGCTGGTGGGTCAGAAGTTTAGATATAGTGAAATATTCCAGGTTCTTATGATCAGTGACAACATCCACTGGAGAACTGGAATCTTCGAGGTAATGACACCAGGACTTGAATGCAGTGAAAATAGCAAGGAGCTCCTTATCATGGGTATCATAGTTGAGTTCTGGCATAGTGAGCATACAGAAAAAGAAAGCAACAGGGTGGACCTCGTTATCCAGGGACCAGAGTGAGAGGATTCCAGCTATGGCATAGTCAGAGGCATCAGTCTCAATGATGAGAGGAGCATCAGGGACCCAATGGGTCAATATAGGAGCAGAAATAAAAGCCACCTTGAGGTACTGGAAAGCAGCACAACAAGAAGCATTGAAATTCCAATAAACAGATTTGTGGGTGAGGTGAGTCAGGGAAATGATAATGTTGGAGTAGCCCCAGATGAAGTGACAGTAGAAGTTAGCGAAACCAAGAAAGGACTGGATATCCCTAATCTTGTGAGGCTCGGGCCAATCCAGGATGGATTGAATCTTGTCAGGGGACATGTTATAAATGTTTCAACATATCCGGAGGTACTTCAGATAACTCCAGAGTGGACGGGGCTTGGCTTCACCTTATGTGGTGTGCCCTTATGCCAGTACCGAGTGCCCTGATTTGCAGAGGGGTCGGAAACACGGAGGATTGGGATTGGCCAGAGGGCTTTTCCCAATAAGAGGCACAATGTTAAGCTGTGGAATAAGTTGAGGGACTTCAGGGTAGGGTATGACATCAAGTTGTGAGGCCGAAGGGGTCTGGGGGAATCATAGCATTGTATTATGGTTGATATTCCAACTGGAGTCCAAGATACCAAACTCCAGTGCTTATATACCTCAGGGAGACAGATTATATAAGGAGGGAATGAAGGTATGAAAGGAGTTGTCTCATAAGTGAAGCAGGTGCCAATGCATCCTGGATACGAATGGAGATGTCAGAGGAGACAATGTCGAATAATGTCAAACTGAAACTAAGTGACAACAGGGAGAAACGTGGCACAAAGAAACAGGAACAGCAAGTAAGGTCGAAGGAACAACAGAGTTGTATCAGAATGGTACAGAGTTAGTATAGGTAAAGTTGTAGTTAATCATAAGGTAGAAGACGATGGAGGTAAGGAGAACTAGGAAACACATAGCTTAAAGTGTAAGAACACCTGGAGTTGTATTGGAACAAAGTGGAGTTGACCTGTTGGCACAGGATATGACAGTATTCCCCTCTTAAGGCCTGAACCCCTGAAGGCTGTGAAGCACGTGCTCTTGATGAATAAGTGAGCAGGCACCGGGGTTTAACTGGCCAGAAAACCATAAAAGCAAATACCACTCCAGAGACCTTCACACTGGTATCCCTCATCATGTCTTCATTCACTGACATTTACACCTGGTTGGATGAGCGCCTGGAGGAGCATGTCAAAGATGAAGAAGAGCTTGATAATGCGAAGTATACCAAGCGGAAGCAGCAAGGAAAAGTGAGGAGAGAGGAGGAGGCTCAGAAGAAAGTGGAGGAGGCTCGGAAAGCAGTGGCAGCAGTCTGGAAACAGGTGAGTAGTGAAAGTGGGGTCAGGACCTAGCACTCTAACATGGCTTAGGTGGAGGAACTTCGCCAAGCTCAGAAGATGGGGTCCAGCAGCAGTAATGGCAAGAGAAGAGTGGAGGAGGGACTGGGGTGCCTGAGGTATGATGACTGGGAGCTGGAGTGCCAGGTGGGCCCAGGCAAGTCGACATCATGCCTTGCCTGTATAGAGGCAAATGTGAGGTGTGTATGCCCTGGCCAGAAGAAGCCAGAGAGGAAGCAGAGGCAGAAGGGGGAAGAAGAAGGGGTACCTGATAGCAGGGCAGACTCCGAGGAGACAGAGGAGGGTCTTCCGCAAGTGGTTGAGGGTGGTTGCCTAATGGGGACATCAATAAGGGAGGTGGGCCAGAATATACTACGAGAGGCCAAATGCAAGAACTGGCTGCTGGAGAGGCTTGTTGATACAGTGGGGACCACATGGGCAGAGGAACAATGGAGTTCGGGGAGTGAGGAAGAGGTGGTAGCAGAGCTGTTGGAACTTTGTGTGGAGGTTGGCAAAATTTCAGTGTTAGACAAGGAGATGGAAAAAATGGTTGTAGAATAGGTAGAGGGTCCACTAGATCCACTACATTTGGTTAATCATAAGATGGCCTGGGTTTGTCCAGGTAATGAAGATGAAACTCCTCAACGATCTCCGAAGCATGCTCTAATTCAGTAGCCAGGAGCCACAAGGACTCCTCATCAGTATCCTCGTATCCTAACCACTTAACCAAATATAGTAATTTGCAGTTCCTTCACCTATGATCTATCTTCAAGTCTAGGATTTCAGAAATCTCAAACTCCGGTTCACTGTTGATCTTGACTGGGGGTGGGGGTGGTTGCATATGACCTGTGATCACATTGGGGACTGAGGGTTCAAGTTGAGAAACATGAAAGACCAGATGAATGGACTTCATATTCTCTGGGAGATGGAGTGTGAAGGATAGCAAGCCTGCCTGAGCAATGATGGGATAAGGACCTAAGTTCTTTTCAGCGAGTTTCTTGGAAGGCCACATAGTCCAAAAGTACTTGGCCTTGACAAATACCTGGTCACCTACTTTAAAGTCCAGTGACAGAGATTGTTGGGCATTTGCAGGTCCTTGGTATCTGACTTGGGTGGCAGCTACTTCTTTGCGAAGGAAGGCATGGAGAGAGTCAAGGTCTATGGCATATTCTTGAGCTCGGGTGGAGATGAGATCACATTTCAGGTGCATGGAGATGTTCGGATGGTAGCCCTTGTTGGTGAAGAAAGGGGAAACACCTGTGGTAGCATTAGGGGCATTGTTATAAGCAAACTCTGCAAGGGGCAGGAGGTCGGACCAGTTGTCCTGCTGATAGTTGCAATAAACACATAGATACTGCTTCAGGGTTTGGTTCATTCACTTGGTTTGACCATTACCCTCCGGATGATATCTGGAGGTGAAGTGAAGACAGATATTGAGGGCTTGACCCAGAGAATGGAAAAAATGGAAAACAAACTCAGAACCTTGATTGAAGGTGATGTGGGAGGGAACTCCATGTTTGAAGAACACATGGAGTAAGAAGAGTTTTGCAAGCTCAGGGGAGGTCACCTTGTCATCTGTAGAAATGAAGATGCACTGCTTCAATAAATGATCTACTACAACAAGGATGGCGGAGTAACCAGAGGAAGCCGGGAGCTGTTCAATGAAATCCATAGATATGGAATTCCACAGCTTTTCAGGAATGGGGAGCTGCTTGAGGAAACCATAGGGTTTGTGACAGGGTACCTTAGCACAGGTGCAAGCTGTACATGAAAAAACATATTCCTTGACAGATGCTCAAATGCCAGGCCAGGTATACTCTTGGTGAATGAGCTCCAGTGTCTGATTCTGACCGAAGTGTCCAAATAAGGGGTGGTCATGCTTGTAGCAGAGGACCCAGAGGCAGAGGTTGAAAGCATTGGGGACATAGATGCAGTTATCCACATGCAAGAAACCTCCTGGATCTCTAGACCAACAAGAGTCAGATGGGAGGGTACTGGAGCAGTGGATAGAGGCGGTTGGGTCAGAAGGGAGTGCCGAGATGATGTCACGATGGAGAGTTTCGATGTCAAAGAGGGATGCGGACCGAAAAACTGGAGATGCTAGGATGAAAGCCTGAAGAGATGCAGCGAGTTGTTCCTGTGTGAACATGGGCCAGAAGTTATGCAGATTGATGAGGACATAGTTGCCATTCCCCGCACTGGGATAGACATCCCATTGTCTAGTAAGAGCATCAGGTTTAGTGTCTAAATGGCCAGGGCGAAAATGGATAATCAGATTAAACTGGAAGAGAAACTCCGACCACTGGGCTTGCCAGCAGGTCAGAAGTTTAGACATAGTGAAATATTCCAGGTTCTTATGATCAGTGACAACATCCACCGGAGAACCAGAACCTTCAAGGTAATGACGCCAGGACTTGAATGCAGTGAAAATAGCAAGGAGCTCCTTATCGTGGATATCATAGTTGAGTTCTGGTGTAGTGAGCATATGGGAAAAGAAAGTAACAGGGTGGACCTCATTGTCTGGGGACCAAAGGGAGAGGATACCAGCAATGACATAGTCGGAGGTGTCAGTCTCAACAATGAGAGGAGCATTGGGGACCCAATGGGTCAATATAGGAGCAGAAGTAAAAGCTGCTTTGAGGCACTGGAAAGCAGCACCACAAGAAGCGTTGAAATTCCAATGAACAGACTTGTGGGTAAGGCAAGTCAGGGGAATGACGATGTCAGAGTAGCCCTGAATGAAGCGGCAGTAGAAGTTAGTGAAACTGAGGAAGGACTGGATATCTCTAATCTTGTGAGGCTCAGGCCAATCCAGGATGGATTGAACCTTATCAGGGGACATCGTAAGTCTGGAAGGAGAGAGTAGATACCCAAGATACTTAGTGGAATCGGTATGGAATTTGCATTTCTCAGGTTTAGCAAAAAGGCCATGCTTCCAGAGGTGGCAGAGGACTTTGTGGACATGCTCAGTATGTAATGTCCAATCAGTGGAGAAAATTAGGATATTATCCAAATAAATGATTATTGAAACATCAAGAAGATCAGCAAAGACAGAATTGATGAAACACTGGAAAGCCGCAGGAGCATTGGTGAGCTCAAATGGCATGACAAGCCACTCATAGGAGCCATAGCGCATATGGAAAGAGGTTTTCCATTCATTGCCCTCAGCAATACGAACTAAATGGTAAGTGTGCCTAAGGTTGAGTTTGGTATAGACAGTTGTGCAGCTTGGAGCATTAAGGAGATTGGAGATGCATGGAAGGGGGTAGTGATCTTTCTTTGTGATCTTGTTGAGGCCTCGGAAATCTACACACAACCGGAGGGATCTGTCCTTCTTCTGGACAAAGAGGACAGGAGCAGCATGAGCAGATACAGAGGGTTGGATGAAATCAGTAGCAAGATGTTCATCCAGGAAAGTCCTGAGTGCTTCAAGCTCAGAGGGTGAGAGAGAATAGGTGGTGCTGACAGGTGGTAAGGTACCTTCTTCCAGCTTGATCTTCAGGTCAAATTTGTGGTGAGGGGCAAGAGTAGATGCTTTGCTTTTGCTAAATACATCGGCAAAGTCGTGGTATTCCAGGGGAATGCCAGGAAGGTCGGCTGGAGGAGAAGCAATGGAAGCAGAACAGAGATGACTTTCTGGGGGTCGGAGCTGCAGATAGAACAGGACTGAGCCATCAAGGTGACAGGTATGTGCGAAGGCTAAGGAGTTAAGTAGCTCGATCAAGAGAGGTTTGGGGTCATGGGAACATGGTAAATCGGGTTTGGAGTCAGCTTGGGTTGGAGAAACTGGAGGCTGCAGAGGTGAGCTCAGAGGTGTTGGCATGTTTGGTTTGAATGAGCAGAATAAGATATGACTTGATACCCAGTCAATCAATGGATTATAGTGGGCAAGCCAGTTGTGTCCTAGAACAAGAGAACTAGATCCATTCAATGGAGTGACATAGAATGTCATCGGAGTGATTTCACCAGTGTCAAAACAAACAAAAAGATCAATGGCATTTATAATCATAGAATTGGAAGAGCCATCAAACAGTTGGAGCTGCAACAGAGGAATGGAATAAGTCAGAAGATTGTAAGTACTAATTAACTTGGTGTCTATGAAGCAGTCTGAAGAACCAGAGTCAATTAGGGTGGAAAATGGAGGAATTTCATGTGAAACAAGGGTGATAAGAGGCATAAGTGAAGCATTATCTAACAGAACAGACATGTTAAGTTTAACCTCCAGTAAAGCACAGAAAGGATTAACACAACCTCCAGTCCATGTGGAGTCTTGAAGGCTGTGGACTATTTTTTCGCCTTGGAGACAGAGGCCTCTGGTTTGGTTTCCAGAGCAGAGGTTTTGGCCACATGAGCTTTGGCTGCCTTGGAGGAAGACTTGGGGCAGTCCTTTGCTATGTGCCCCACAATTCCACAGAACAAACAAAGGTGATTTTCCAGTTAACACTTGCATTCTTTGGTAGTGAGCTTACTGTCCTTACCAAGCTTGGATGATAAGTCCTGTTTCTGGGGAATGGGTGACTTGGAGAAGCCAGGGTAATTAGCTGACTTGTTCCTTGATTCATTAGAGTTGGAGGTCGAAGCAGAGGATATGGTGGGTTTATCAGAGGACTTGGACAGGTGAGATGACTTTCCTTGTCAGCTGAGTTTGGATTTGCACTCCCAGTAGTGAGTGTCAATGGTCTGTGCCAGCTGGCACAGTTCAATGAGTGTCGGTGGCTTGCCAACACAGGAAAGGTCATCTTTGATGTGGTTTGGCAGACCATTATAGAAATAGTGGTGGAGGGTACCTTCTTTGTAGCCCTGGACTTGGGATGCAATTCTATTAAACTCAACTACATATTTGTTGATTCATTGACCATCCTTCATAGTCAACTGGTCTAGCTGGTGCTCTGCATCTCTGACCGGATCATGGGGTCCAAAGTTGGTCTGGAGTTCCTGAATGAACTCCTTGTACATGTCCATCCACAAGGGGCGGAAGTCAGGGTCTTTGGTAAGAAGGAGATCAGGCTCAAACCATTCCAATGCCATGCCTTTAAGGTAGGACTGAGCATAAGTGACCTTGGCTCGGTCATTGGCAAAGGCTTTGGGATGATCCTGGAAATTTAATTCACACTGCACTAGGAAGATGCAGAGCTTCTGGGAATCAGTTCCATCAAACTGGTTTGGTTCCCATACTTTGGTTTGCTGCAATGTTTCAGGGGTATAATGAGAAGAGCAGGCTAATCCACAGATGGCACTAGTGAGATCAGTGATAGTGTCAGGATGAATAGAAATAGGTTCCAAGTCTGGAAAAGGTTCATGGTCATTCTCCGGAATATTGGAAGACCCATCAGAGGGGTCATCTCTGGGGTCATCCAGTACTCCTGTCTGGGCGCCACGATTGTCAGGGGTGTGGGGGGGTTAAGGAACCTTGGAACCATCAGGGGCTTCATCAACTTGAGTGCTGGGAGTGGACAAGTGGGAGGGAGCAGGAGCCTGTGAGGCTGAGCCTGTTGCATGGCAAGCAGAGAAGCTCTTAAACTGATCTAGGACAGTGCGGGAGCAAGCTCTGATTACACAGGTAGACATGATAGCAGTACCAGCACAAGCAGGAGTTGGAATATACTATTATAAATGTTTTGATGTACTCTAGAGTGGACAGTACTTGGCTTCACCTTATGTGGTGTGCCCTTATGCCAGTATCAAGTGCCCTGATTTATGGAGGGGTCGGAAACATGGAGGATTGGGATTGGCTGGAGGGCTCTTCTCAACAAGAGGCACGACATCAAGCCATGGAATAAGTTGAGGGACTTTAGAGTAGGGTACGACATTAAGTCGTGAGGCCAAAGGGGTCTGGGGGGGATCGTAGCATCATATTATGGTTGATATTCCAACTGGAGTCCAAGATACCAAACTCCAGTACTTATATACCTCAGGGAGACAGATTATCTAAGGAGGGAATGGAGATATAAAAGGAGTTGTCTCATAAGTGAAGCAGGTGCCAATGCATCCTGGATATGAATGGAGATGTCAGAGAAGACAACATTGAATAATGTTAAACTGAAACTAAGTGACGACAGGGAGAAACATGGCACAAAGGAACAGAAACAGAAAGTGAGGTTGGAGGAACAACGGAGTTGTATTGGAATGGTACAGAGTTAGTATAGGTAAAGTTGTAGTCAATCATGAGGTAGGAGACAATGGAGGTAAGGGGAACTAGGAAATACACAGCTTAAAGTGTAGAAGCAACTGAAGTTGCATCAGAACAAAGCAGAGTTGACCTGTTGGCACAGGATGTGACAGCTTTACCTTATGGGGTGTGCCCTTGCACTTCTCCATTGTTCTGATTTACATAGATGTTGGGGTGGGTGATAAGGCTGTCTCTATGCTCAACAGGAGGGACAGGCAGGATAAGAAGAGTCAAGCCTAGTCATGGGAGTAAGGCTTTATGACTTCTTTGAGAATATCACATAGCCTCAGAGGTATTCCAGAGTAACCCAGAGGGTCAGAGTGAGTCCAAGGGCTTGTGCAGAGTGAGGATAATGACAAGAGGGTTCTGGTGTTTTTGTCAATATTTGTACTGAGGTACAAGATACAGAACTATCTAGAAGTGTAATGAAATAAGACAGGTGCAAACTCAGAAGTGAAGCAGATGTCTAGATATTTAGGAAATGAATGGAGATGTCAGGAAAACAATGTCCAATCATGTCAGACTGAAACTGAAGGGTGACAGGATGAAACAGGGGAGAGCAAGGAACAGGAACAGAATAGGAATAGTAACAATGATGGTAATGGTAGCTGACTGGGAACAGTAATGGAGTTATATCAGGATGGTCTGGAGATGACAAAGGGGAACTAGGATAGTACTTAACTGGAGCAGAGATAGACTGGAAGTGGAATGGGCGGAGTGGGAGCAGAAGTCCAGGGAAGCGTATAATGCTGAGGGGCAGAAATGTACATGTATAGCTGGGGAAGACTGGAATGATGACAGAGGGCTGGAGTTGCCTGGAGGGGAGTTAGAGGGCTGGAGCAGCTTACTAGGTGTGAAGACCAATTGTAAGCCAGGTTAGAATGGGGTCAGAATTTAGGTTGGAGGTCCAGGATATGACAGTATCTCCCCCTTAGGCCTGAACTCTTGAAGGCCTTTGGCCCAGGGTGTGGAGAGTATGGACATGTGATCTGCGATAGTGTGGTGATGGGCACATGACCACACACTTTGGTAACATTGGGGGTAGAACGGAGAATTGTGGAGGCAACAAGCACATGACCTTGTTTAGTTACAATGGGGTGGAAGAGTGAAGTTTCTCAGCTCACTTGTGAATAAAAACAGGGACTTCAATGGTAGCTTGTCCTTTCTTCATTACAATAATATGGCCTTATTTGAAGATCTTATGGCCTGGGCCAATGAATGCATTATGGAGTGCACTGACAATGATGAGGCATTGAGTAACACCAAATATACTGAGTGCAAGAGGTGCATGAAGGCAAGGAAGGAGGAGGAGCAGAGGAGGGCAGAAAAGGCCCAGAAAGTGGTGGAGGAGGCTGCCCAAAGGCAGGCCGAGAAGGCCCAGAGGGCCCAGAGGATGGCAGAGGCAGCTGCCCAAGAAAAGGTATGTACCACAGTTGTTATCCCATGAGTAGCATCACTGATGATTACAGGCAGCATGAGTGCAGGCCCAAGCATCCAGCAACAGCAAAGGGAAGCAGAGGGCAGAGGAGGCCAGATAGGAGAATGGAGTGCAAGGTGGGTGTGGGGAAGTTCATGTTGTGCTTGGCCTGTCAAGAGGCCAAGGCAAGGTGTGAACGCCCCAGGGAGGAGAAGCCAATGCAGAAGTGGTGTCAGAGGGATGTGGAGGAGGAGCGGCCCAAAAAGAAGGCTTACTTAGAGGGAATGGAGGGTGGTACCAAGCAGGTGGCAGAGGGCTGTTACCTGCTGGTGGCAACCATACAGGAGGTAGGGGACTGGATGGTGTGAGAGATGAGGAGGGAGAATTGGCTGCTAGCACAGCTGGTTAATATTCTTGATTCCACATGAAAGGTGAGTAAAAAGGATGCAGAGAGTGGGCTGGAAGATGGTGAAGAGGGAGGTGGCAGGAGAGGTAGCAGAGCTCGGGATGGGGATCTGGGAGGGGGTGGAAAGGAATGACAATAAAGACATAATAGTACTAGAGTAGTGTAGTAGCTACTCCAGTTGTCTTTGTAACAGAGGTCAGGGTTCAGAAATGATCTGGGGAGTTGGAAATAAGGATATGAAAAGGGGTTCATGACTTCTGAAGTGAAGGCTTCGAGCCTTGAGTGAACAAGTTTGGAGAACATGCAGAGTAAGTCTGGAAAGTAAGGTTTCTGCAAATTGTAATAACCTGTCAAAATGAAATCTTATGACCAGGTAAGTAATACCTTGGGCAGTCATGGGGTGATAAGGAGGACAAATGGACAGCCAAGAACAGATAAAAGAAATAGCTGAATTTCCCAAAGGGGCAAGATTAAAACCTGATGTCAAAAACAGTTGCTTCTGCCATAAGGACAGAGAAACTGAAAAGAAACGAAGGGTAGAAGCAGAGAGTTTCGGGGCTTTGGAATAACTTCCAGAGAGAAAATCAGAAATTAGACTAGAGTCTGATAGTCAAATGACAACCAAAACAAATGTTGGAAGGGTCAGATCTAGGGCAAAGTTGAGGGAGGTTCATTTATTTTCAAAGGGAACTAAACATGATGATCAAGGGCAAACAGATTCTGTACTCAGTTAGAGTCAGGGTTAGTGTGGAGTTGGCTCAAGGAAGATAAGTTCCCAAGGAAAAAGTTGGTGCTCATTTTCACTCTATCAATGCTGGATTCCCAGATCTCTACTTTTGGTCAGATAACCAGCTTGCTCTCCATCCTGATAATGGGATGGCCCTTATAATGGCCAAGAATCAGGAAAGAAGGAGGTGCAGAGTCAAGGCATATAAGACTGGTACCTCAATGGAAATAGAGGGAGCGAACACTAGCCAAAGAAATAGGGGCAGAGTATGGGTTAAAATGGCGGAAGGAGTCTGGAACCTCATTACCCTTAACAAGGCAGCCCAAGGAGTTGGTATGGCAGGTAATGGATTGGTTGCCAACACAATCCATGAGGTTGGTGGTCTGATTCATCAGGACTTAAGGGAGCAGAACAGGCTCCTTCATGACCTGGTCAAGATCCAGACAGAGAAGGGCCACCAGAAGGTATATCTCAGGGCAGAGTCTGGCATTTATGTAAGCGATCATAATGCTCAGTGGGAGGGGTATGGAGGTCAAAGGGCCAGAGAGGGAATGAGGGTTTTTGTGGCTGAACTCAGGGCTAGAACAGAGCCAGAGGATATTATGGTGGGGGCTGGAGAAGACCTGGAGGAGTGGATGTTCTGCTGAGAGTAGCTTGCTGGCCTTGCCTTCTAAACACAACAAATGTCTGTATACTGGTTGAATTGCATGTCATCTATGTGCAGCAACTAGGGGAAGGAGGTGGGCTACTCCAGGAAGAGCCAGAGATGACCAGAAATGATTGGGGCTGGGTATAGTCAACATAGGTAGGAGTCAGGCACTGTACTAGTGGTAAGGTGGTCAGAGGGGGCAATTGGTGCAAAGCACATCTGATCATTGCATGAAGGTAGACAGTTGACCAGGTGGCCTGGGTACTATGGCGGAAGAGACTGGGGAGGGACTGGAGAATGGAGGAAAAGGCAAGTGTAAGAGGGACCAGATTGCTAGGTGCAAGCAGCAGTACCCAGTGTGGTCACTAGATGCTATCCCTGCCTCAAGGTCAACATCCTATCATCAACTAGGAGACAGCCAGGAAAGATGCCAGGGGCAGCATGAGGCATAAAATGGAAGTGGCCTGAAAGGATCCAGAAAGATGGGAGGGGGGCTGGAAGGAAAGGCCCACCAAAGGACAGATGCAAGAACAGGGAGGTCCCAGGAGATGCAGAAAGAGCAGAAAAATCCCCAAAGAAGAAGAAAAACCCAGGAAAAATGAAAGGACAAGTCCTGGACAACAGGGCAGAAGAAACAGAAATGGAAGGCAAAGAGGAATGGAGCTGTTGGAACAAGGCTGGAAAAAACAAGGAATTCCCAGGGCAAATAACAGAGGGGTTCTGAAGGGTTCTGAAGAAAGGGGCAGTGTTCCCAGGAGATGCAGAAGAGCAGAATCATTGCCAAGAAAGGGATATCCAGAACAAAAGAATTCTCAGAAGTCACAGAACTGCAGAAGACCTACTGGGAAAGAATACCCAGGGAAAACAGAAGGACAGGTCCTGAGATAACATTCAGGAAAGAAGGAATTACCCATGAGCCAGAAACAGAGTCATCAGGAACCATGTCTGAAGAGCAAGGATTTCCTGGGCAAGAGACAGAGAGGTATGGATCAATTCCACCAAACAGTTAGAAGAAATCTAAGCAGAGAACCATAGTGAACTGAAACAACACTCAACCAACCACAAGCAGGGAAGGAATGGTAAGCATGGCACAGTCACGACAGAAGTGTGAACCTTCCAAGGAGATGGAAAAGGATGGAGATGCCCAGAGGGGGCAAGAGGCTTTTGGCATGTGAGATGAAATACAGGGGTACAGCAGAGAGCAGAGGAAAAGGGGTGGTGCTTCTGAAGCCTGGTTATTTAGCAAGATGGATATACCTTGGCTGCGAGGATGTTACAATCGTAACATTCGCCACTAAAGAGTCACATGACCAGCACATGACCGTGGGACTCTATTGCCAAAACAAGACAAACCCTAGGTTATGGTTAAGCACTTATTTAATATTCTATTGCCATATGGTTGGAGCACAGCTTATGGTTGGATCTAGCATCTCAGATGACAGATTGTATCTCCCAATCGGATCTCCGATGAATCTGATCTCGATCCAGAAGAGGGTCAGATCTGATCATGGCAGAACTCTAGATGGGATCTCCTCGGCCTCATGGCTGAGGGTATGGTTTAATCTCTGTTGTCCCTGACCGGCTATTTATATTTAGACACCCTTCCCTTCCATTCCTCATCGCCTCCACTTGATCCACACCTTATCCGCATGGCTCGTTTAGTCATACTCTCAGTAAGCACGCCCTATGCCCTATTCCCATATTTAGATATTCCCTGTGCCCTGGACTTGGTCTGTGCGCACTTATGGATAGTATTTATACAGTAGTACGTTCTGTCTCAAGACCCTTAGTCTTGAGCACTTGTATCTTCTCTCCTGTTATCTGCAATCGTAGATCAAGTGGCTACTCGATTCCTGGCTTGACTTTCCTTCTCATCGTTGCCATTCCTTATTCATCGCCATCGACCACAACGACAAGCTAGCCCCTACTTTAGGGTTAGAGCCAACAACCTTATCAAACTGTAAACGTAACTGGCCTGAATATCAGGTCAACGTCACTGTCTGATCGTAGGAAGCCAGAACGTAATACTTGCTCAAGACTATTATACTGGTCTTCGGGCATAGAAGAAAACGTACACCAGTGAATGCCTCATTCTTTTTGGGTGTTCATGTCACACACAGATAAAAAGATAAAAAGAACAATAACGGCTTAGAACCTGAGTACGTCCATAAACTGCTGTCATGGACCTGAGCATGTCCTTAAACTGTTACGGCGTTGTGGGTAATCCTGGGAAACCCTCAGAGACCTGAGTACATCATATAAAACTACTTCGGTCTTTTGGATAAGAGATCGCCTGCGACCTGAACGTGTCAGTAAACCGTTTGTTGACCTAAGCAAGTCGTTAAAAGGTTTTGGACACAGTGGATGCTGGTTTGTAAGGGAGAGGGTAGCTCGTTAATACTCCGGTGCCCTATTGGTGTCGTTAGATCTGGGCATATTGTTAAAGGGCCTCTATGGATTGAGCACATCCTTAAGGCTCCTTCTTCTTTCCCTCCTCTTTGTTTTCGGGTGTCGTATAACCCCAGTCCCTTGTCACCGCAGAACACAGGAAAATCAATAACGCCAAACCGTCATACAGCAATATCGTCACAAGCTGGAGTCTATCGCTTAACCGAAGAAATATATATTTGAAAAAACGAAATTCTAGGCATCGTTGTGGGTGCACACGGAAACCCTCATATAGATGTGAATACCGTCCATTATTTGAAGTATCGTGATCGAAAACCGATAACCTCTGAAGTATTCTCTGGAAGAAGAAACACTGTTGAAAGATCGTCACTGAACTGAAGTCACTCATTTAATCAGCTTATCAAAAGCAATATACAATCATTTTAGATCTTGGGCAGGCTCTTAGGCCTCGCTGCCATTTGGAGTTTTGTTCACAGCATCGTCTATTGTTTTCAGGTATCGTCAAACCGTTGGGTCAAAACCGTCTTGGAGTTTTACGGTGTCTCATAACCGTTGGTATGAATCGGTCGAACAGGTGAACCGAGAAGTTCTAAAACTAAAGTAATCCAAAGAATGAAGATCATATTGTCAAAACGAAAGCCTTCAATGAAGTTGATCGTGAATCCTTGGATAAGGAAGATCGAAACAAGACTGAGAACTTATCAGATGATTAGAGTTTTTGTTCTAGGATGAACAGACAGCGATGTCTATAAACTAGGTTGGACCGCGATGTCAATAAATGAAGAAAGCGCTTTATCTGGAAAACGATGTCAAGATTAGATTCAGAAGATCAATGAACATGACTAGTGAGATTGCCTCGTGGCATAACCAATCGTCCTGTGAAGATCTAGGAGGATATGCGAAGGTTTACTCTGGTCTAGTTGCGACAGTTTATTATCCAGGTATCAAGGGTCCGAAATGACATTAAACTATCTAGTAGATGAACTCAGACAAAAGTGATTGAGCCTCGGCTCTCATGAGTAGACAGGAAGTAATCGAAAGACAAGAAAGTCTCTTAGTAAGCAGACGAAAGGGTTAAAAACTGAGTAGATGCAGAAAAGAGCAAATCGTAATCTGTGAAAACAAACTTAGAAGAAACCAAGAAGATCAATGATAATGACAAGTCGAGCGTAACCAATCGTAGAAGATTTGGAGGATATTTGATGGTTCACTCTTGGGGCCTTCAAGGTTTTATTTACAGATATCGGAAATCAAACGAAGAACGAAACAGGAGAATTTCTAGCAGAAAACTCGGGTGGTTTATTCCATCAAGAATACCGAATGAAGATTTAACAAGAAAGAAGTCTATTCGCTAGAAAGGTCACCCCTGAAGAGGGGATGATGTCAAGTTCAGAAATTTGATTTTATCAGACAAGTATTCAAGCCATGGACATAAAGAGAAGTGGTTAAGTCTAAACGAAGATATTTGAAGAAAGTCGTATCCGAAATGATATAAAACTAAGTTTGCAGTTCTACATCTGCGTTATCAAAAGTAATCTCTAGGATGAAAATCGTCAAGTACAAAGTTGAAGAAATCGCAGCGTCATGCTACGTTGGTTTTGTTTTATCAGACATCAAAGAGCGCAAGTATTCAATGATGGAAGATAATTAGTAATCTGCAAGGATCCGTTTACAAGAATTTCAATTGAGAAGCTTAATCGAAGAAGATAAGAAAGTTGCTGAGTTTTCATCACAGGAAATGCCGGCTGTCCAATGATCTAATCCCTGCAGGAAATGATTTGGATGAAGTAGCTGCAGAGAGTTCCTATATACCCAGGGACAAAGTGACAATCTGAAGTTAATCGAAAGAATTTCAAGAGTGAAGTTTTTCAAGGATCGGACCATAATTGTCCTTAAACTACTTTAGTCCTAAGCATGACAGAAAACTGTTTTGGTGTTATGGGTTATCCTATGAAACCCTTAGTCCGTAACGACTTAAAACTATTTACAGTGTATTTGTACCAGCATTTATTTGAAGACCGGAAGCCTGGTTGAAACATACCAGATATTTATGAAGAACAAGGAAGATATTCATTGCAAATCATTTAAAATAGTCGAATTTTTTTTCCGAGCTCGCCATTTCATTTCAAAATCGCATCGCTCACTCTGATGTGTATTTCGTCGGGACGACGAAATCTGAAGAGGGGATAATACAGTATAGGTGAACGTACTGAACATCACCCCTCTTCTAGGCAGCTCTTATAGGAAGACGAATAAGACAAGTCAATGAATCAACGACGAAGAGCAACTCTCAAGAATAATATTTTTCGCGTTTTTCTTTTCTTTTCTTTTTCACTGTATTTCTAGATTTATTGCAAGACCTACACTGATAACGGGTATAAGACCTTATACGAAAAGGTACTCAAATACTGGCAATCCAGGAGTCTCGCCCCCTGAAGAGGAGATAGTGTTACAATCGTAACATTCACCACTAAAGAGTCACATGACCAGCATGTGACCGTGGGACTCTATTGCCAAAACAAGACAAACCCTAGGTTATGGTTAAGCACTTATTTAATATTCTATTGCCATATGGTTGGAGCACAGCTTATGGTTGGATCTAGCATCTCAGATGACAGATTG
>JBBPKN010001345.1:1648-17778 GCA_038089275.1 Pulveroboletus cf. rosaemariae | reverse complement strand
TTTATAGCTGAGAGTAGGATTTAATCTCCACTTATCCTGAACCCTGACACTTTTATTCTATATAGTCTTTTTATAAATACCTTATCCACATGGTCCATTGGTCATATTCTCAGTCAGCATGCCCTATGCCCTATTTTCTTATTTAGATATGTAGCCCTTTGCCCTAATGGTCTGTGTACCATCCTAAATAGTATATATAGTAGGTAGTTCTTTGGTTAAGGCTCCCTAGTCTTAATTATCTGTTATTCATACTATTCTTTGCCAATACATGGGCTTTCAGGCAGTTTGGCTCCTTAGGGGTTAACCCTCCCCCTAAGACATTGTATACCTTTATTCAATCTGAATTCAACACCAAATCTGCACATTCTCTCAAGGCTGGACATTATTAGAGTTAGAAAGTGTCATATAGAGTTCAACATCATAATACTTGATTAAGGCTACCAATACTTGATTGGATGCAAGTTATTCTCATGCTGAACCTATTGACATTATTCTTGGATAGATAAAGAAAGAATATAGACCAACATCATATAATGAAACCATCCCGCTTTGTCCTTTATTCTGTTGATCAACATTGGGACCTAAGCAAGTTCTTAAAAGGTTTTAGTGTATTTAATGTCATTAAAGAGCCAGACAACTCTTTATAAAACATCTCAGAAAAATCTAACCTTTATTAGAATCTGGGCATATCTTGAAACTGTCCATTCCTTTTCTTAGATCTAGGGAACACCTTGAATCATCTATTGCATGGATGCAAGCCCTTTGGCCACTGTAGTTCACATTATGATATCATCTAGTGCCATACCTTTTTCTAGCCATTGTTTGTGGATGTTATATAACCCTCACATCAAAAATTAAGTCTTTGTAAACCATTATAAGCAAGATTGTCACAGACTGTTGTCATTCATTAAATCATCCAGACAAAGTACCAAAAGGTAAAAGACTTAATTGCAGACTAGAAGCCTCTAGGGAAAATGTCCTATCATCCAGTTGTGGGTATGCACTACAAACCCTCTACATTGTATACAGAACATGGAAAATTGGAAAACCTCTGGAAGTTCTCTGGTAGAATGGACAAGTTGAAAAACATTGATCAAATCAGAGGTCTTTTGTTAAACTGACAACTTGAAAAAGTAACTTTGGTGAAAAGTAGAGCAAAATGATACTGTTTGTTTTAGACTTTGGGCAGTCACATCTAGAACTGTTTGAAGATCATATTTTGTTTGCTAGTGTCATCAAACTGGATAAGCAAGACTGAAGAGCTGAGACTCATACTAAAGAAAAGAAAGTTCAATGAAGTTGATCAAAGAAGCCTTGAATGAGAAAGAATCAAAATAAGACTAAGAATGATCTGTTCAGAAAAGAGTTTTGATTTTAGATTTTAAGACCACAATGTCTATAAATGAAGAATCCTTTCTGGAACCAAGTATAAGACTTAGATTGGAAAATCAATGACTATGATCAGTGAAGATATCTAGCTAGCTGGAAGAATATAAGAAGGTTTACTCTGATTATGAAGTTATAGCAAACACTTGGTAAAAGAAGAAAAAGAGTCCATAACAACTATAAACTATGTAGGTCTGAGATAACATTAAACTATTAGTCTTTTAGTAAGCAAAATCAGACAAAAGTTGAGGTCACATCTAGGGCCTTGATGAGTAGAAAGGGAGTAGCTGAAACAAGAAAAAAAGTCTTCAAGTATGCAGATAAAAGGGTTAAAATCTGAGTAGATACAGAAAAAAGCATACAAAGTACTATGGAGAAAGATTCAGAAGAATTCAAAGAAAATCAATGATAATGACCATCTTGTCAGAATAGGATGAATCTCCAAGTCTTGAAGATAGAGAGGATATTTGATGGTTCACTCTTTGAATTTTGGAGTTTTGATTCACAGGAAATCAAAGTGGCTTAATCAAGCAAGGATGTTATTCAGAAGATTTCTAGCAGGAAGTTTGGGTGGTTTAGTCCATCATTCAACCAAATGAAGAATTGTTAAAGAAAGTCTATTTACTAGAAGACACCCCTAAAGAGGGGATAATGAAGAAGTTCTAGTTTGAAAGAGCTATACAGAAAATTGCCAGATGAAGAAAATAGTCAAGCAATAAGGAAGATGAGTATTCAGCCATGGACATAAAGAGAAATAGTTATCACTGTAAACATAAAGAGAAGCAGTGTTGAAGAAAGTCATTTTCAAAGTTGAATGAAGTAATGCCAGATGAAAAGAGACTTGTTTTCTGAGTAAAAAGTGTTGCAAGGAAGTTCACAAGAATCTGAAATGGTTTAAAACTACACAGAGGCAGTTCTACATCTGCATTATCAAAAGTAATCTCAGGAAGAAAGTTGACAAAGTACAAGTTGAAGAAAAAATCACAGCATCATTATTTGTTGGTTTCATATATTGGGCATTAAAGAGCAATAAAGTATTTGACAAGAAAAGTTGACAAGTAATCTAACAAAGATCAAGCAAAGCAATCTAGAAGTTCAATCTGGAAAGATATAAAAGTCAAATTGCTGATACTAACAAGAAGAATGCCATTTTATCTGTTGATCTATTCCCTGCAGGAAATAATACAGATGCAAGTAGCTGCAGAGAGCTTCTCCATACCCAGGAGTAAAGTGATGATTAAAAGTTATCAGAATGAATTCAAGAAAGCAAAGCAAGATTGAACTGTAATATCTTTAAACTATTGTTTCAGAGTTTTAGACAAGAAGAAAGGTTAAGTAAGCAAAAGCTAATGATGGATGTAGTTAGTCCCCATATGGAAGCAGTTAGTTATCTAGGCAAGTAACTGAAAAATTTAGTATTCAAGTCATCAAGAGTCCTAAGCATGACTTGAAACTGTTTTGGTGTTATGGATACTCCTGAGAAATCCTTAGTCCACAATGACTGCAAACTATGAAATAGGTCTAAAGAAAATTTAACAAGTAATTGCAAGTAAAAAAAGTCAGAAGATAATCAAACATACCTCTGCATTGAAAGTTGTCAAGAATTGATCAAGATAGTACTAAAGTATTTGCAAGTATCAAAAGTCAGAAGGTTATCAGGCATACCTCTGCAAAGAAGAAAAGTCTAGAAAGTTATCAAGATCAAATATCTTCAATGGATTGAGTTCTTAGCAAGACTTTAAAAGGTTTTATTTTCAGATTTCAGAGGCAGTAATGCAAGAAAGCTATGTTATCAAAATTCTAGGTCATATTTTCAGAATATCCACATTTCTTGTTTATTTAACAAATCCACCACTCAGTTTTTAATTGGATTTGAGATATTGTTGAAACAAGAGCCTGGTTGAAACATACCAGTCCACATTGAGAAAAGCAAAGAAGAATTTATGTCAAAATTCATCTTATTTTTTCTGAAAAAAAAGTAACTGTTTTATCAAAATTACATGCTTACTTTGATGCATATTTCGTTAGGATGATGAAATCTGAAGAGGGGATAGTAGAGATAATAGGTAAACATAGTGAATCCCCTCTTTTAGGAGAAGATATTATCAATTATGAAGAATAACACAGGAGTTCAAGTAATTTCTTTATCAAAAAAGAGTACTTTTTCATGATTTTCAAACCTTCAGAGTTCTTGGCCTATGCCAATCTTTTTCTTTTCTTTTTCTTATTTATTTCAGAGTTTTAGAGAAGACAATGATACTATACTCTAATAATGGGTTGTAAGAGTTCAAATAAAGAACTATTAAATGACTTGGAGTCTTGCCCTTGAAGAGAAGATAGTGTTATAAACAAACAGTTCACTAGTAGAAGAGTCACATGACAAGCACATGACCATGAGACTTTATAGCCAAACAAGGACAAACCCTAGAATATGGTTAAGTTGTTTATTTAGAGTTCCCTTTGGATTAAAGGCATAGCTTATGGTTAGATCTAGTATTTCAGATAATAGGGTCATCTCCCAATCAAATCTCTGATAAATCTGATCTCAATCCAGATGAGGGTCAGATGCAATTGTGACAGATCTCTAGATGGAATCTTCTTAGCCTCATGGCTGAGGATATAATTTAATCTCCACTTATCCTGAACTCTGACATTTTTATTCTACATAGCCTCTTCATAAATACCTTATTCACATGGTCCATTGATTATATTCTCAGTCAGCATGCCCTATGCCCTATTTCCTTATTTAGATATGTAGCCCTTTGCCCTAATGGTCTGTGCACCATTCTAAATAGTATATATACTAGATAGTTCTTTGGTTAAAGCTTCCTAGCCTTAATTATCTGTTATTCATACTGTTCTCTGCCAATACATGGGCTTTCAGGCAGTCTGGCTTCTTAGGGGTTAATCCTCCCCCTAAGACATTGTATACTTCTATTCAATCTGAATCTGACACCAAATCCATGCATCCTTTCAAGGCTAGATATCATTAAAGTTAGAAAGCATTATATAGAGTTTGACACTGTAACACTGCAGTGTCATTTTATAACAACTATGGTCTGGCCTGCATAGTTTCCTGACCTAAATCCCATTGAATATCTTTGGAGTTGCCTTAAAAAAAGGCTTATAGAGTATAAATACCTATTATTTTTTCTTTTTTTCTTTTACTTCTTATTTTTTTTATCCTAGCTTCTGAGTACACATATCTTAGATGCTTTTCTATTTTCTTTTTGTCTTAACTTCCACTCTTTTTATATTCTAGCCTTGCCTAAACTGCTTTTTTGTTATATTTTTTGCCCAAATATTCTATTTTCTAATCAAATAACTTATATTTGTTCCATCTGTTATATACTAGCCTTAGCTATGCACTGCCTTGACTCTAATCCAAACTGCCCTGGGATTGTGCTAGATTCAAAGTTGGTTTTGAATAGAAGTAAAAGAATAAGAGTATATCTAGCCTTTCTGTTATAGTTCTTCTTATTTAGTATTCTCTTTATCTTTTGTTATAATATACTTTTTTGCACTCTTTATTTTTCACTCATTCTTAACCCTACTCTAACTCTTCACATTTCACACTTTTATATTTCATATGATTTAAACTAGTCTAGACTATAATATCATGCCTTAAGAACATTTTATATATTTCTAGGTCCCCACTCTCTTTATGCCATTGGATGGCTTACAGTATAGTACTTTAGGGCCAGCCATTTTATATGGTCTATGCACATCTATGTAGTCTATATAAGGGAATATATTCAAGCTAGATTCTCCCTAGTCCTGTGCATTTAAGCTTTTAGCTTTCACAAGTCACTTGACTCCTATATTCCTTGTCTAGTTAGGTGGCCTCTAGTTCAAAGGCTACATCAGCAGTCAGAAGAAGTGCATACAAAGGTGCAAAAGCCAGTTCTAAAGATAACACAAAAATTATATTTTATCTTTTTCTTTTATCTTATGTTATTTCTGACATATATAATACTTTATATATATAACATGGCTAAAGCTGTGCAGGCAATATATAGTGGCAGGGCCAGTGCCAAGTCTCTTTAGACTTGAGCACTTGTGCTACTGGCCTTCTTTGATCTCTTATACAGTGGCTTAAAAAACTGTCCCAATATTTGCATGTTTTGCACTAAATGCAATAGCTATCAATAACTATTAGTTATCATGCTAGGCTATAAGTGTATGAAATGCAGTACTTGCTCTTAGCTTTCTATTTGTCCAATGATCAAAGCATTTGATTATGTTTTGGTGACATGGCAACCATATCAAAATAACAACTCATTGGGATAGTTTTTTGACTTTAAATTCCCATTACATATATTGGACCCCAAAGTGCTGTAAGATAATTATATATCTTAGATAAGTAATATATTATGTCACTCTTATGTCACTAATTAGCTGCAGCATATATAAACCCTAACATTACAAATAAATTTCCTCATCTTTATTATAAAACATCTTTCTTGCCTCTCTTGATCTTTTCTGTAGGAAAATTGCATCTCAAACTGGTCTAGGGAAATCTACTGTGGCTAGGGTCCTTCAGGAAATTCAACCAGAAATGGAAAATTATCGTGGTGGTTATTCTTCAAAACTTTCTCCTATTAACAAGCATGCTATTAGTCAACAAATTCTTACTGAAAAGGCCAGTAATGCAGTTCAGGCCACTCATTTCATCAATTCTATTGTCAGCACTCCTGTCTGCCCACAAACAGTTAGGAATACCCTCAAGGAAGCTTTTTTAAAAGCTGTGATAAAGAAGAAAAAACCTTTTCTATCTACTATTTATAGAAAAAGCAGGTTGGCCTTTGCTCTGAAGTACCAGCATTAGACTGTGAAGGACTGGAAGAGGGTGATTTGGTTAAATAAGACTAAAATCAATAAAATTGAATCAAATGAACAAGAATATATGTGAAAAAAAAGAGGAGATAAGTTCTAAAAAGATTAAAGATATAGTCAAGTTTGAAAAAGGATTACTTATGATATGGGGCTGTATTGGATGGAATGGTGTGGGAGTTTTGAGTGAGGTCAAGAGCTAAACAGTATGTGGCAATTTTGAAGAAAGTATTATTACAGAGCATGGAGAATTCTGGAATTTCTTCAGATAAAATTATTTTTCAGCAAGATAATAATTTCAAGCATATCTCTAAAAGAGCTAAAATCTGATTTAATGAGCAAGATATTAAGCTTCTGGATTGGCCTGCTCAATCTCCAGACCTTAATCCTATTGAACACACTTGGGATTATTTAAAAAGATGTCTTTTAAATTATAAAAGGGTATCTACAGAAGTTTATCAATTATGAAATAGAGTGTGAAGCATACCTCTTTGTGCTAATCCTATATTTTAGGCACCTCCATATGCACTAATCCTAAACCTAAGAGTACCTTTGAACTAGAGGTACTAGAACTAGGCAAAGCTAAAAGAGTCAAGTAAACTTGTAAAAGCTAGAAGGCTCAAGTGTGCAAGACTGGAGATGCCAGGCTTGAACATACCTCCTTATATAGTTGTACATAGTATGCACAGACCATGCTTGGCATGGCTGCTCTAAACTATACTATAGTAAGCAGACCAATAGCAATAAAAGAGCAGGGATCCAGAAATATATGAAAGAAATACAAGATAATGACATCAGAGTCTAGACCAGCCTAGACCTGTGATATGTGAAGGTGTAAAAGTGTGAAGAGGTAAAAAGTAAAAAAGTAAAGATATGGAATGATTATGTGATGTGACTATGTAAAGAGCTACAGTGGTGTTAAGAATATGTGAAAAGTAAAGAGAAAAATAAAGTGCATTATAACAGGGTGGTGGTAGAATGGAAAAGAATTTCTGTAAAGAAGTGTGAAAAATAAATAGAAAGCATGCCTAGAAGGATTCAAGCAGTTATTAAGGCCAAGAGAGGTTATACCAGGTACTAAATATCATATTCTATTTAAAGTCAAAAAACTATCCTAATAAGTTGTTATTTTGATATGGTTGCCATGTCACCAAAACATAATCAAATGCTTTGATCATTGAACAAATAGAAAGCTAAGAGCAAGTACTGCATTTCATACACTTATAGCCTAGCATGATAACTAATAGTTATTGATAGCTATTGCATTTAGTGCAAAACATGCAAATATTGGGACAGTTTTTTGAGTCACTATATCTAATAAAACTAAAAATGCTAAAAATGCTGTTTTAGTCAGCCATATACTCTTTGATATCAAGAATTATTTCTACCATCAATATTGCAAGCCATTTCCACTTTTTCACTAGTTATATAACTCTATATTATCAAAGAATTTTTTTAAACTTTACTATTTTTTTATAAGTCTATTATTAAGGCCTTTTTCTGCCTTTTTTTTATATCTATTTTCTATTATCTGATTCAATGTGAATGATTTTGATCTTATCTGATCAAATAACTCACTTTCAATCCTCTATAGTTTAATGCTAGTGGCTTTTTGAAATGCAACTCCTTAATGTATTGACCTTTCTAACTCTAACCTTGGTAAGTGCTTCTATTCTTGCTATCTGGCTTTTGTGCTAGTGGCCAGGAACTAGGTGAGATAAATGAGAGTAAGAGCCTATGCCAGCTTTTAAGCCAATAGAGACTATTGGATCACTTATAGAAAGTGAAGCATAGCCAAAAAAGACTAAACCAGACTCAAGTAAGCAAGACTGGAGTACCAGTTCTGCCTACCTTGTCCTATATATATTGAGGACCTTGATGTACAGACCAAGCTGACTAAGTATATGAACTACCTAATCAGAAAACCCTAAGACCTGGTTATAAATAGAATAGAAACAATAAGGATAAAATATGAAGTGGATATGAAAGAATGCCAGCAAAGGGCAGGTGCAGATATGAAGAAAGAATGGAAGAGGACATAGCCATGAAATGGAAGTGCAGGATCAGAGGTGCTTGCACTGTAAGAATGGAGATCTCTGCCACAGATGAGATTCAATCTATAGATCTGTCACAGATGCATCTAGGGTTCAGATCCAGATCCAGATTAGATAAGATCCATGGAGATTAGATAGGAGGGCAGTTCCTGGGAAAATCCAGGGAAGATCCATGTCAGATAACTTATAATCACATGATTATTGCTAAGAAAAAGAAATAATAAATACTCTTAAAGAAATCAGACCATAGACTAGGGTTAAGCTGAATTTGGAGTTTCTTGTACATAATCACATGATGTCATGTGACTGGTTCTAGTGCAGAAGTGTCACTTTGTAACACTTTTAGCAAAGTCTAATCTTGCTTATTTGTAATATTTAAAAAAAAATTTACTTGATTATAGCCCTTATTTCCACTTGTTTAAGATGGCAGCATATGATCTATGATATGTGGTCTTCACATAAAGACTTCTGCTACTGCTGAATGGCATAATTCATTCTAACCCTAACCCTATCTTAAAATGCTTTTTTTACTAAGACAAGCTTTTGTGGCTAGTGACTCTAACTAGGTATGGATAAAGAAAAGGATGAATCATCTATGACTGTAAAAAAATAAATCCCAGCCATGCTTTAGAGGGATAATCCTTAAGAATTACCTATAAAAGTTCAAAATTCAAGTAATAAAAACTAGAAAGCTAGTTTTTTACACTCTTACCCTTATATATTGTCTAAGGGCTACTGCTGACTAATACATAAGCTACTAATCAGGAAATGCCCCAAACCCTGGGCATAAATATATAAGGGGAATATATGAAGTGAATATAAAGAAGTATGGCAAAAGGCCATGCAGATATGGGAGAATAGAAGAGAAGAATAAGAATAGAAGCACAGGGTCAGAGGTACCTGTACCATGAGGATGGTGATCTCTGCCACAAATGAGATCCCATCTAGAGATCTGCCACAGATGAATCTAGGGACAAGATTCAAATTTAGATCTGATCTAAGATAGATCCATGAAACTAAGGAATAATGGCAAATCCAGGAAAAATTCTGGGGAGATTCATGTCAGGTAATTAACAATTACATAACCACTGCTGGGAAAAGAGAATAATAAATACTCTTAAAGGATTAGAATTACAGACTAGATTTAAGCCAAAAAAGGTATTCCTTGTGCATGATTACATAATGTTACATGACCAGTTCTGTTATAATGTACTTTTTAATACTTTACTTTTTTTGCATTTCTGACACCATGTTTACTCTTCACATTGTCACATCACATGACCATTTCATATCTTCACCTCTTCACTATTTCACATCTTCATATTTCACTGGTCTAGACCAGTCTAGACCTGTTAAAACTTATTCCAACAAAAGGAGACTGTTAAAATCTATACCAGTATGGGTATACTTTTAACCAGTTCCTTTTGAAATGAAATCCTTGATGCTAAAGGAAGGTCATAACTCTGGAGGGCTCCAGAGGAATCTAGGAAGGGTTTTAATAATCAAACAGGACTTGGCTTTACCTTATGTGGTACACCCTTGCACTTTCTGGTGTCCTGATTTATATAGATATCAAAGGTGGTTAAGAAGGCTGTCTCTATGCTCAACAGGAGGGATAGGCAGGACAGGGAGAGTCAAGCCTAGTCATGGGGGGTGGGACCTTGTGACTCCTTCAAGGATATTGCTTGGCCTCAAAGGTACTCTGGAGTAACCTGGAGGGTCAAAGTGAGCCCAAGGGCTCAAGCAGAGTAAGGATGAAGACAAGGGGGTGTTTTTGTTGATATTCATACTGAGGTACAAGATACAAAGCTACAGTACTTATACCTCAGAGAGGCAGAACTATCTAAGAGTGTAATAAAGTAAGACAGGTGCAACTCAAAAGCAAAGCAGATGTCTAAATATCTAAGAAATGAATGGAGATGTCAGGAAAGACAATGTCCAATCATGTCAGACTGAAACTGAAGGGTAACAGAATGAAACAGGGGGAAGTAAGGAACAGAAACAGAACAGAAATAGTAACAGTGATGGTAACAGTAATTAAGAACAGGAATGGCAATGGAGTTATACTGGGATGGTCCAGAGACAAAGAAGTGGAACTAGGGTAGTACTTAACTAGAGCAGAGATAGACTAAAAACAGAATGGGGTAGAGTGGGAGCAGAAGCCTGGGGGAGCATATAACACTAAGGGGCAGAAAGCATACATATGTAACTGGGAGAGACTGGAATGGTGACAGAGAGCCAGAGTTGCCTGGAGGGGAGTCAGAGGGCTAGATTAGCTTACTAGGTATAAAGATCAATCATAAGCCAGATCAGGATGGGGTCAGAATTGGATCAGAGGTCTAGGATATGACAAGACCATAAGATTACTTCTCATATTTTATATGTGTATTTCTAGGTTCCTGCTTTGTTTATACTATTGGCTTGCTTACTGTTTAGTAGTTTAGGGCTAGCCCATCTTACATGGTCTATGTGCAGTTCTATAGCATATATAAACAGGGAGCACAAGCTGGAATTCCCCAGTCTTGTACACTTGAGCCCTTATAGCTTTTTCAAGGCACTTGATTCTCTATTCTTTTTTGCCTAGTTCTTGTGCCTCTACATTTAAAGGCACTGCTTAAGCTCTAGTCTTGAGGCTGTGCATACAGGGGTGTCCATTAGGAAGGATTAGTGCTCAGAAGCATTTCAAGTTCTGATACTAAAGTGTTACTTCATAACACTATCCCATCTTTAGCCATAAAGCTCCAAAAAGCCAGTAAAGACTTCTTCTGTCTTATACCCATTATTGTCTGGGTCTTCTTCTGTAAACTCTTAAGTAAAAAAGAAAGTAATAAAACAAATAAACCAAGTTGGTAGAAAAAATGAAAAAATTGCTTCTCATTTCCTTTAAAATATTTTCAGATCTTTATCTTCAGATATCTTACTACCCCATCTTTGGGTCAACTCATCCCAAGGTTGATAGTCAGAAACTGAGTGAAAAGTAGACCAAACATCTGAAAAAAATAAACTAAAATCTAAAAGTCTTGTGGAAAACTTAAAGACTTGAGTGGTGGTGCAACTAGAAACTGCAGCTTCTAGAAGTAGAATCCAGTGATGAAGAATTCAACTGGAGGGGAATAATGGACAGAAAAGAAGGGGGAATGTTTAGCTGCTGCTGGTAAAAATCAAAATACTAATCTTCTTCTGAAAAGTCCAGCTGCTAACTTCTTGCTTAATGTCATTGAAAACTTTTGACCCTGTCTTTAGTGTGTACTTTGCTTTTGAAAACCTTGACCCCTGAGGAATTAGCTATGGTCACTACCAACCCCATCTTTAGGGCTGATCTTTTACTCCTCAAGAATCTACTAATCTTCTTCAACTGTTGTACTTTTTGTTAACACAGAACTTTTAACTGCCTCTGAAAACTCTTAAACAGTTTACTGACATGCATAGGTCCTGATAGTTTTAGAACTTTCTGGTTCATTCTTGATCTCAAATACTAAATCTTTAAATTGGCTATCCATTAACTAACTATGGAATAACTTTTATGCCTGGCTTACTGTAACTTCTGCTTCTTCAATAAATTCAGCTAACTGCTAGCTGCATCTTGCAAACTAGGCAGACTGCAAAAAGACTTTTCTTCAAGAACTTTAAATCTTGCCTTTTAATGTCTTGCTTAGAACCTTGATGACTCAAATACTTTTCTTCTACTTTCTTCTGCTGTCTTCTGGTTAAACTCTTTATACAAACTACCTGCCTGATTTCCTTTTGACTAGGTGGGGACTACTGAGTAATAGCTTCTGCTTTCAGATACTTTTCTTCTTGTCACAGAAAACAGTTTAAAGTCTTACTAAGGACTCAACCTTGGATACTAGAGTGGTTCAGCTACTCTTGCTCTTGGCAACCTTCTTGGACTATTTATCATATCATGTGCCTGATTATCTTCTGACTTTTTCCACTGTAACTACTTGAGTGTTGCTTCAATTAAACTTTATCTACTAAATCTTTTCTTCTAAGTCTAAAGTTTAAAGTCATTGTGAACTAAGGGTTTCATAGGATAACCCATAACACCAAGAACACTTTAATGTTGTGTCTAGGACTCTTGCAACCAGAATACTTGAATCTTTCAAATACTTTGTTGTTAACCATCTTCTATGAACTCTTTATACAAGAACATAGGCTTGATTACCTTTTGACCTACATTGAACTGCTGAGTAATAATCTTCAACTCTTTCTTCTACTTGAAACTTTCTTCTAATATGTAAAATATACTTTTTGATATAGCAGAACTTTTAACTGCTACCTTGTTTCTTCTTCTTCTGCTTTGATTACTTCCTTTCTACTTGTGGCAAATTTCTCTTAGTCATCCTTTGATAAGCAGAGACCAACTGCTCTACACACTTTTATCTGATTTTATCTACTTTACTTTTGAAAAAGAAAACCTTCTAGTTTGAGATCATTCCAGACAAAAACTTTCTTTGACTTCTGTTCATCTCCATTGAATACTTGTCTTCTTCAGCTTTTCTTTTCTTTAACAACTTCTGTTCTTCTCTATTGCCTCTAGTACTCTGCTGAACTTCTTGATATTGCTTTTGATATAGCAGATGCAATAACTGCTGAACTGTAAACAAAGACTTTTTATTCCAATCAGGTAAATCCTCAAATCTCCTCCCAGAGTGAGACTAATATCATCTTGAATGCTTGACTCCAGTCATTATTATTGATCTCCAATCTTTGCTGTGAATCTTTATCTACTCCTTGAAAAAAAAAGAAACTTCTACTCCAATATTTCATCTGTTTGCCATAGAGAATAGACTTCTTGATTTAATTTTCATGTGATTGTTTGATAGATTAAATCACCTGAACTTTCTTCTATGACTTTTTCTTATCTTCTAAAACTTTAGAATCTTTTCCTAAATCTTGTGATCATCCTCGCAAACTGCATTTACTTATACAGGTGCTGTTTTTCCTGACTTTCATCTGCTGCTGCTCTAATCCTCTGATAGTTTTATATTATTTTGAATATTATGAACTTGAGAGTATCTGCTAATTGAATACTTCTCCTAACTCCTGATCTTCTTTCACTACCCTTTGTTAATGCAGGGGCCAGCTGCCTCTGATTGCTACTTGACCAATTGTTTTGGATAAACTTCTTCTTTCAACTTCTGCTTCTAGCTCTAAAGCAAAGATCTTATAAGTTGGTCTTCTAATCTTTTAACAATGCAGAGATGTTCACTGCTCTTCTCATAGGTTTTGATAATGGAACTGCCTCTTATATCTTGAGAAGTAGCTTTTGATAATGCAGTAGCTTCAACTGCAACTCTGAAAACAAAACTTATTACCAACTTCTGAAAATCAATTCTTCAGCTGCTTGACTTTGTAAAGAATAATCTGTAAAATTTCCAATTGATGATTTGATGCACTTAAGTACCTAAATTCTCTTTCACTACTTCCTTGAATTGATCTTCTTCTGCTGACAACTCATCTTGCTCCTTTTAACTTTCACTACTACCTTTCTACTTATCCAGCTAGGCTAAACTTTTGTCTGAGTTCATAACTAATCCTCTTAATAGTTTCAACTCATTTCAAAGTAATAGTTTGAATTCATTTCAGAATAAAGCTTCTGAAAAAATCTTATCTTTGCATACTCATCATGGTTGACTGTATTGGCTTCTTGACTTCTGCTATCTTCTAGTGACTTGTTGTGAAGGCATATGTCCAAAAAGTCTTGAACTGCTTCTATCAATCTGCTTCTGCTTATCAACTTTCTGCTTGACTTGACTTCTTTTTTAGCTGTGTGGCAGTTTAAACTTATTCTGGATTATCTGCAGAATAAAACTTCAACCTCTCCAAGTAAACCATTACTTATCCTCCCCAGTTCACTCTTAGAACTGAGTCAAGATCATCAATCTTCAGATAAAGTCTTTGTTCTTCTTCTGTGATCTTGGTCAGACTATCTGATCTTTTATAGAGGGAATATGGATGTTAATGAAAATAAGGGTTTCTTAGGGTAACTCACAACTCTGGCATCTTTTAATGACTTTTGCTGGTCAAAAATAGTTTTAAGTTTTTATAGACTTGGGCTATCTGAAATAAAGGCTGTCATGAATAGTAACCATTTGAATGGTACTGTAGAACTCTTATGTAATTTAAATCTTCTTGATCTTCTTTGATCTAAGCTTCTGAACCTATATGGCTACACTACTTTCATCTTATGCCAGGTAATATCTTGTTGGCTCTTCTTTGAACTTTATCAACTATAACAATCTGAAAAACTTCAGAAACTTCTCTTATGAGAGTATTGGAAACATCTAATTTCTTCAACTAAATGCCTTCTTGGCATCTTCTGCTTTGTTTTGTTGACCTAGCTCTTTAACTGTAGAAGCATGACTATTAAATCTATCTTAAACCCACCTCTTCTTAAAACCTGCATAATTTTCTTGGCTGCTAAACTTCTGATCTTGAAAACTCTGCTTCAAGTGCAACATCTTGTCAAATACTCTCAATAGAATATGGGGAATTGCTTCTTGCAATAGCTACCAACTTAAACTCAGCTGCAACATCTTGTTATCTAAAGTGAACTTCTTATTAACCCAATCTTCTGATAATGTACTTGCCCCTATAGACTTCTTCTTGAAGAACTGGGCTAACTTCTTGTTGACTAATGTCTGTAAATGTCTAATAGCTATCTTGACTTATATTACCTATAATAATCTGCTGTTCCAGTGGACACATCTTGTACAGACTAGATTTTGAGTCTTTGTCAAGTAACATGCAGTATTTGCATGAGAGCTTCTGCTACTGCTGAATAACATAATTCATTCTAACCCTAACCCCATCTTGAAATGCTTCTTCTACTAAGATAAGCTTTTGTGACTAGTGGCTTTAACTAGGCATAAATAAAGAAAAGAATAAATTATCCATAACTGTGAAGGAATAAACTTCAGCCATGCCTTAGAGAAATAACCTTCAAGAATTACCTATAAAAGCCCAAGGCTCAAGTAACAAAGACTAGAAAGCCAGCCCTCTATACTCTTGTCCTTATATATTGTTTAAGAACTACTGCTAACTAATACATGAGCTATTAATCAGGGAATGCTCCAAATCCTGGATATAAATACATAAGGAAAATATATGGAGCAGATATAAAGGAATATAGCAGAAGGCCATGTAGATATAAAAGAATAAAAGAGAAGAATGAAAATGGAAGTGCAGTGTTAGAGGTACCTGCACCATAAGGATGGTAATCTCTGCCACAGATGAATCTAGGGACCAGATTCAGATTTAGATCTGATCTAAAATAGATCTATAGAGATAAGGGATAATGGCAAATCCAGAAAAGATCCTGAGAAGATCCATGTCAGGTAACTAACAGTCACATGATTACTACTGGGAAAAGGGAACAATAAATACTCTTAAAGGATTAGAATTACAGACTAGATTTACATTAAAAAAGGAGTTCCTTGTGCATAATCATATAATGTCACATGACCAGTTCTGGTGCTAAAGTATTACTTCATAATGGTCTATGAGAAGATGAAATGGTATTTGGTATCTAATAGTATATGGCTGACTTAAATATCATTTTAGCCTTTCTAGTTCCATTAAATAAATAGTATATTACATGTTAGTGAAAATAATAAAAGATAAATATTAATTAGTGGCTTTGAAAAGGTTGGAAAGGTAACTGAAATGAATTTTACTGGTAGTAAAGTAATTGAGGCCAGTTACACTAGAAATCTGGTAAGTAAATTAATTCAATTCTAGAAAAAAAGTAATATAAGTAATTTGTATAGTAAAAAGGGATTTTATGTTGGTAATAGTAGAAATAAGGTAATATTTTGATTTGTTTGTACTATTACCAACATAAAATCACGTATT
>JBBPKN010001344.1:0-17784 GCA_038089275.1 Pulveroboletus cf. rosaemariae | reverse complement strand
TGAGTTTGCACCTGTCTTATTTCATTACACTTCTAGATAGTTCTGCCTCTCTGAGGTATAAGTACTGTAGTTCTGTATCTTGTACCTCAGTATGAATATCAACAAAAACACCAGAAAACCCTCTTGTTATTGTCCTTACTCTGCTCAAGCCCTTGAGCTCACTTTGACCCTCCAGATTACTCTGGAGTACCTTCGAAGCTACATGATATCCTCAAAGGAGTTGTAAAGCCTCACCCCCATGACTAGGCTTGACTCTCCTTGTCCTGCCTGTCCCTCCTGTTGAGCATAGAGACAGCCATATTACCCACCTTGACATCTAAGTAAATCGGAACAACAGAGAAGTGCAAGGGTGCACCACATAAGGTAAAGCTGAGTTCTGTTCAACCATTGAAACCCTTCCTAGATTTCCCCAGAGCTCTTCAGAGCCCCCCAGAGTTCTGATCTTCCTCCAGCATCAAGGGTTTCATTTTAAAAAGGAACTGGTTAAAAGTATACTTGTCTTGATATAGTTTTAACAGTTTCCTTTTAGTGGGATGGAAAGTTTTAACAATAACCCTGTGTTCATTGCTGGTACCTCTGAGGCACAACACTTTGTTTGTTGCCTCCCCCTTGTTCACAAGACCTATCTTTGATAGAATCTTCCCTCTTACCAGCAAGATCTATGCCAGGTCCTACCCAGGCCTAGTATAACAAAAGAAGTAGCATATTCTACTTGCAACTATTATTGTTATAGACTGCTCCCACCATTCCATTCAAACAACCTTTGCTGTTTGACTTCCTCTGGGGTAAGCCTAGAGCTTTGATCTCAGATCCTCTTGAATCCACCTTGGAACCTAAGAATCCCTTTTCTTCAAAATGTCCTTTTACATCAGAAGATATGCTTATAGATATCCTTGTCCCCTTTCAGGAAGAAGTACAAGAAGATCATGATCTAGCACATGAACTTTCTTCTTTATTACAGATTCCTTGCATTCTGACTTCACCCTCTTCTATTTCTGTTTGACACTGACCAGTATTTACCCTTCCCCAACCCTCACCAACCACCACTACTATGTTAGGATCCATCTCTTTCACCACTAAGCTGACCAAACTTTGCCTCAGTGCTCCAGAGTACTTTGATTGCAATAGAACTAAGGCTGAGATCTGGCTGGATATAGTCCAGTTTTATCTTTTTGTCAACTCTGCTATCTATGACACTGATGAAAAGAAGGTTACTTACACCCTCTCCTTTATGACCAAGGGATCTGCTCAATCTTGGGCCACTACTTATCAAAAAAAATGTATTTCCAGTATCACTATCATCATGGGAAAATTCTCAAAGTTCACCTCCAACTTCCTCAATACCTTCCATTAGCAAGATACTATGAATGCTGCCATCCATTGGCTAGCAAACATGCAGATGAAACCAGGAAAGAAAGGAGAATGGATTCCCTCCCTTACTGAATATACCACTGAGTTCCAGAATCATGCAGTAACCACTAACATCACCAATCAGAACATGCTAATCAGATATTATGAAACAGGACTTATACCTGTTATGAGTTCTCTTTTCTCCTTCTTTCTTTCTATCTTTCTTATCCTAGCTTCTGCTCTTCTCACATCTCAGATGCTTTCTTGTTTACATTTACTCATAGATTCTGCTCTTCTTGCATTCTGGCCTTGTCCAGACTGCTCTCTTGTTAAACCCTTTGCCTGGATCTTTTATCTCTCAAATCAGCTGACTCATAATCATTCCATCTCTTTCCATCCATTTCCATATGGATATCTTACTCATCATTTGTCAGCCTGATTACTCAGTTGTTCTCTGCTTAAACTCTATCAACTGTACTATAAAGTAGCATACTTTCTATCTCCCCTTTCCTTATGCTACTTCTACCTTGCAATTATCTCACAGTCCTCACATCTCCACTTGTCCTTGTACCTACATACTTGAAATCCACTGTTTGTATCCTGACACTTAACCAGAGGACCATCAGTGTCTGATCTTGGCACACCCCTGAGAGTATAGCTGGTACCACTTGGGCACAGCACTTTGTTTGTTGCCCTTCTCTTGTCTTGAAGCTTATCTTTGATTTGCTTCTTTCACTTTATTCACAGCAAGGTCTATACCTGTCCCTACCTGGGCCTAGCATAACAAAAGAAGTAGCATATTCTACTTATGGCTGTTATTGCTATAGTCTGCTCTTACCATTCTGCCTAAATAACCTTCACTGTTTGATTCCCTCTGGGGTGAGCCTCATGCCTCTATCTCAGACCCTCTCAAGTCCACTTTGGAGCCTGAGAACCCCTCTCCTCTGGATTACCCTTCTACACCAGAAGATGTGCTTGCAGACATTCTAGTCCCCTCTTAAGAAGAAGCATGAGAAGACTGTGACCTCACTCATGAACTCTCTTCTTCTTTACAGATTCCCTGAGCCCAGACACCACCTTCTCCCACTCCTGTTTGACACTGACCCACATTCACCCTTCCCTAACCCTCTCCAACAATTGCCATGTCTGGCTCATCCTCTTTCACCATCAAGCCTATGAAACTTTATCTTGGTACCCCTGAGCACTTTGATGGTGACCAATCCAAGGCCAAGAACTGGCTGGATACAGTCCAGTTCTACCTCTTTGTTAACAGTGTGGTCTTTGACTCCAATGAAAAGAAGATTGCCTTTGCCCTCTTGTTTATGATCAAAGGGCCAGCACTGTCATGGGCTACAATGTACTGGAAAAAGTGTATCTCTGGCATGACTGTTACCATGGGAAAGTTTTCCCATTTTACCTCTGCATTCCTGAAAGTCTTTCAGCAACAGGATATGGTTAATACTGCCATTTATTGGCTGGCTAACACACAGATAAAGCAGGGAAAGAAGGGTGAATGGATGCCTTCCCTTGCCGAATACACCACTGAGTTTCAAAACTGCATCATCACTGCTAAAATCACTGATGACAATGTCCTTATCAGTTACTATGAAATAGGACTTGCATCCTACCTCTTCTATCATATTTATAATCTGGATATGATACCATCTACTATCACTGAGTGGTATACTAAAGCTGCTTATTTCCAAGGTACTATGGAGCATGCCTGCTCTATAGAACAATGGTGAAAAAATCCTCATGCATTTGCTTGGACTTCTATACCCCCCTCTACTACATCCAAATCAGAGAAAGATCCAAATGCAATGGATGTTGATGCTATAAAAAAGGGCTGGCTAACTGAAGCAGGAAGAGCCTTCTGCATCAAAAATAAACTTTGTTTCAGATGCCAGAAACCTGGTTATATTACCACAGCCTGCCCCAATTTCCCTACTTCTTCTCCCCCCACTGCCATTACCACCAAGAAAACCCCCTACATCAAGATGGTCTCTGCTGAAGAACTGATGATGATGATAGAGGAGGTTAGTGATAATGAATCTGACAATGAGGTGGCAAGAGTAGTAGTAAAGAAAGAAAAGATAATGATAATGGAAAAGCAGGGTTTTTAAAATGGAGTACCTCCCCTATACAAGGTACTCCCTCCTTCTCTTGTGCACCTGTACTTGTATCCACTTTCAAGAAATCCATGAAAATTGTAATCCAAGTCTCCCCCTTATCCCATATCAAGAAAGTCATAGTCACTTGCACTCTCATTGATAGTGGAGCACAAATCAACTGTATAGACTGGGACTTTGTCAAAAAAAACCAGTTCCCCACCACTAAGCTTTCCAAGCTGATCATTATCCAGAATGTTAACCACTCAGAAAACAAGAAAGGCAAAATCACTAGAACTTGTAATCTCCTTTTCTGTTTTGAGCAGTCAGTTTTCCCAGTTTCCTGCTATGTTATCACATGTGGGAAGGAAAATGTCATTCTCAGACACTCATGGCTTTGTGCCACAAACCCTACTATTAACTGAATGGCAAACATGCTTACCATTCCAGATCCTCCCTCTGACACAACCACTTACCATGTTAACTCAGTCCACAAACCTCAGTTTGACAGACTTATTGAAGATATTATTATTCCTCATGATGAACTTTTAGTCTGCTATCTGAACTATGTTACTTTCAAGCAGTCAATCAATGACTTGCTCTATAACCACCACTCTAGCAGGATCTTAGATTGCTGCTTCTCCTACCTCCCCAAAATCACTGTCACTTGGCTGATCACATCTACTGAGCTAGCCATTGAAGCCAAAAAGGCTAAATCCAAGGTGATCCTTTTCCCCAAATACTCTCAGTTCTTATCAGTATTTTCTGACATCCCAAAAACTCTTGATTACCTTCCACTCTTTTGCCTCTATGATTATGAGATTAATCTAAAGGACACATTTGTCCCAAAGATAGGTAAGGTTTATCCCTTATCTCCCCCTGAGTGACAGGCCATGGAAGAATTCCTCAAAGAAAACCTTTGGGCAGGAAAGATCCATCCCTCTAACTCCCCTCAAGCCTTGTTCTTCTTTTTCATCAAAAAGAAGGATGGTAAACTTCATCCCTGCCAAGACTACAGGTATCTCAATGAACACACCATTTGTGATGTCTATCCTCTTTCCCTCATCTCTGACCTCATCAATAAACTCTGTGATGCTCAGCTTTTCATTAAGTTTAACATCCATTGAGGTTATAACAATGTTCACATCAGAAACAGACACCAATGGAAAGCCACCTTCATCACACATAAGGGGCTATTTGAACCCATGGTAATGTTCTTCAGTCTGAATAACTTACCTGCTACTTTTCAGTAATTCATGAATAACTTATTCTGGGATATGATTGTTGAGGGATGGCTTGTCATCTATATGGACAACCTCCTTATCTCTTCCCCTGATGCTAACACTCATCAGGAACATACCTCTTATGTCCTTCAACAGATGATGGAACTTCAATCTTCACCTCAAACTGGAGAAATGCACCTTTACTATATTCCAGATTAAATACCTTGGGATAATCATTTGTCCTGGTGAGCTTGCCATGGACCCTGTTAAACTTGCTGGTATTTCCCAGTGGCCCACTTGGGTTATAACAATATCTGACTGTGACAAGGTAATGAATGGAAAGGCACTTTTACTACGCCTATAGGGGCTTATAAACCCTTGGTAATGTATTTTGGCATATGCAATAGTCCAGGCACTTTCCAAACCATGGTTAATGATATATTTCATGATTTTTGGGGTTTTGTAATGGTATATATTGATGATATTATTATTTTCACAAAGAATAAATCTAGGAACACACATGCACAATTGGTTGCTCAGGTTCTTTAGCAACTTCAAGATCATGATTTGTTTCTCAAACCTTCTAAATACCACTTTATGCAAGAAATAGTGGATTATCTAGGAATGGTTATCTCTAAAGATGGGGTCAAGATGCAGATGAACAAGGTTCAGGCTACTCAAGATTGGCCTCAACCATGCACCCTCAAGCATATTCAGGCTTTTCTGGGTTTGGCTAATTATTATAGGCATTTTATTCAAGGTTTTGCTGATATTGCACAACCACTTAATAATCTTACCTGTAAGGATAAAGTTTTCTCTTGGGATGGGCCTTAGCAGAAGGCCTTTGTCACACTAAAGAACATTATAAGTACCACTTCTTTTTTAGTTTATCCAGATTCTTTTAAACCAGTTTGGGTGGAAACTAATGTGTCTGACATTGCCACTGGGGCTACCCTTTCCTATTTGGTTAATGGTCAATGGAGACTGGCAGCTTATTTATCCCATTCTCTTACCCCCACTGAAAAGAATTATCTCATTTACAACAAGAAATTACTGGCAGTTATCCACACCTTAAAAGAATGGTGCCACTTGCTTATTAATTGGTTCAACTTTGAAATTTGGACAGATCATCAGATCTTGGAGCATTGGTGCCACCCTCAAGATCTCTCTTCTCATTAGGCTTGTTGGGTTAAACTTCTTATGAAATATCAATTCACTATTGTTTATAAACCTGGTACTTCCAATGGCTGTGCCAATGCTCTCTCTCATCAATTTGATCATGGTGATATCCTTGTAAAGCCTAATAAACAAGTTGTGGCATTTCCTCCTGCCTTTTTTCTAAAACACAACTAGACAATGCATTGATCTAAAACATCTAAATCTTGGTGCATGCTGATTCTAATCCTGAGTAGTGACTTTGAACTAGAGTCACAATAACTAGGCAAGAGTATTGAAGAGAAGTAAGAGCCAAGGGACTTATAAAACTGGAAGGTTCAAGTGTACAAGACTGGAAAAACCCAGGCTTGAGCTGACCTCCTTTTATATTGCTACAGTATGCACATAGACCATGTAAATGGTGCTGGCCCTAAATAATGTATAGTAAGCAGACCAATAGCAAAAAAAAAGTGGGGATCTAGAAATATAGCAAGAAACAATAAGGCATGACATCAGAGTCTAGATTACTCTAGACTTGTGACATGTGAAGAAGTGAAATAGTAAAGAAGTGAAATGTGAAAGTGTGATATATCACATGATGTGATATTGTGAAGAGCTACAGTAGTGAAAAGAAAGTGCCAAAAAAGTGAAAAATGAAAAAGTGCATTATAATACTACCTCATTTTTAGGTCTTGAATTCCAGATGAGACAAGGTAAGTGAAACAGATGTGGTCATGTTTTCATAGGCAAAGAAGTGAGATTGAAAATTCTTGAGCAAAAGTCCATGTAGTTTTCAAGAGGCTAAAGGATTGTGAAGATGAAAAGATGAGATAGCTTGAGGCAAATTCTTTAAATGTTCCTTAGACTCCCAAGTATGATCAGATGCATCATATCCCTTCCAGTAAACCAAATATTCCAACTTCCCTTGTTTTAATCTTGAATCAACCACATATTCCACTTCCCATTCTTTATGTCCTTCTTCTGTGATTTTGACAGGATTAGGGCAAATAAGGGGTTGTTGAGGTAATGGATCATGATATGGTTTGACTCAAGAGATGTTGACAACAGGATGAATGTGAATATTTACTGGAAGTTGGAGTTTAACTGCATTTGGTAAAATATCCAGAATAATATAGGGATCAATCCATTTCTGCAATAGTTTTTGAGATAGATAGGAAAGGGATAAATGTTCTGTAGATAACCAGACTTTTTGACCAATCTGATATTTTGGAGCTTCTGATTGTTTTTTATCTGCAACTGAAATCATCTTTTCTTTTGCTTTTTCCAAAGACTCTTGAATTTGCTCATGAGTCTTTTGAAGTTTTTTGGCAAATCTGTGTGAGACTTTTTCAGGTTCAAAACCCAAATACAGATTGAACTTCTTGGTTATTGCAAAAGGAGTTAATTGTGTCACAGAAGAGAGGGAATTATTATAAGAGAATTCTGCAATTTTAATCCAATCTACCCAAGATTCCTGCTTCTTTGCTATGAAGGTATGCAAGTATTGCTCTAACTTGCAATTTATCCTTTCTGTTTGACCATCTGTTTGTGGATGAAAAGAAGTAGAAAGTTTTTAATGAATGCCAAGGAAGTGGCATAACTCTTGTGTAAACACAGAAGAGAATTGTGGTCTCCAATCTGAAACAATAGAAGAAGGAAGTCCATGATGACACCATACATGATCTCTAAATAATGCAGCCAAATCTGATGAAGAAGTAGTTGTGAAACACAGAATGAAAACTACTTTCTTTGAAAACCTATTAACTATCACTAGGATAGCATCAAAACCTTTGAACTTAGGATGTCCAGTGATAAAATCCATGAAAATGTCTATTCATGGTTTAGAAGGAATAGGTAAAGGTAATAGTTTGCCTGCAGGTGCTTTTTGCGAACCCTTTGTGAGGGCATATGCTTGACAGGTCTTGATATAATTAATGGCATCTTGCACTTGATTTGACCAATAAAAGAAATGTTTTAATAAATGTAAAGTTCTTCTTTGACCTCCATGCCCTGCAATAGGAGAATTATGACATAGCTTTAATGTCTCCATTTGTAACTCTTTTGAAATAAATATAGTGTTTGTTTCTTGATGTGTTAAGTATCCTTTATCTGCATTATAACACAGCCCAGGCATATTATCTTCCAAAAGAGGCCCTATAGCTGCAATAACATCCAAGAGAAAAGTGTTCATAAAAGAAAGACCACAGGATGGAAGGAAGGGAAAAAATGTGGGGGAAAAAACCACAACTTGTTTATTAGGCTCCTCAAGGATTGTTCCATGATCAAATTGACAAGAAGAGCATCAGCACAGCCATTAGATGTGCCAGATTTATAAACAATGGTAAAGCAATATTCCATGAGGAGTTTAACCCATTGAGCCTGATGAGAAGAAAGATCTTGTGGTCTTTGCCAATATTCTAAAGCCTGATGATTCATCCAGATTTCAAAATCTGAATGATCAACCAATAAATGCCTCCATTTCTTCAATGCCCTTACAATAGCCAAAAGTTCTTTGTCATAAATCAGATAATTTTTCTTGGTGGGGATGAGGAAGTGAGATAAATAAGCAGCAGGATGTCATTGTCTGTCAACTGAATAAAAAAGGACAGCTTCAGTAGCAATGTCTGACATATCTGTTTCCATCCAAACTGGTTTTGAGGAATATGAATAAATCAAAAAAGGGACTGTACTTATAATATTTTTTAGTGTTACAAAGGCCTTTTGCTGAGGCCCATCCCAAGAGAAAACCTTATCCTTTCTTGTGAGATCATTAAGAGGCTGGGCAATATCTGCAAAACCCTGAATAAATTGGCAATAATAATTTGCTAAACCCAGAAAAGCTTGAACATGTTTGAGAGTGTGGGGTTGAGGCCAATCTTGAATAGCCTGAATCTTGTTCATTTGCATCTTGACCCTATCTTTAAAGATGACCATCCCTAAATAATCCACTTTTTCTTGTATAAAGTGACATTTTGAAGGTTTGAGAAACAAATCATTATCTTGAAGTTGCTGAAGAACTTGAGCAACTAATTGTGCATGTTTGTACCTAGACTTATTTTTTGTGAAAATAATAATATCATTAATATATACCATCACAAATCCCCAAATATCTTGAAAAATATCATTAATCATTGTTGTTATAAATGTTGCAATATACTTCAGGATACTCCAGATAACTCCAGAGTAGACAGGGCTTGGCTTCACCTTATGTGGTGCACCCTTATGCTGGTATTGAGTGCTCTGATTTACAGAGGGGTTGAAGACTATTGGAGATTTGGGATAGGTCATAGGGCTTTTTTCAACAAGAGGTACAATGTCAAGTTGTGAGGCAGGAGGGGTCTGAGGGGATCATGACATTGTGTTATGGTTGATATTCCAACTCAAGTACAAGATACAGAACTACAGTACTTATATCTTAGGGAGGCAGATTATCTAAGAAGGAAACAGAGATATGAAAGGAGTTGTCTCATAAGTGAAGCAGGTGCCAATGCATCCTGGATACAAATGGAGATGTTAGAGGAGACAACATCAAATAATGTCAAGCTAAAACTAAGTGATGACAGGGAGAAGCACAGTACAAAAGAACAGGAACAGGAAGTGAGGTCAGAGGAACAATGAAGTTATATTGGAATGGTATGGAGTTAGCATAGGTAAAGTTGTAATTGATTATTAGGTAGGAAAAGACAGAGGTAAAGGGAACTAGGGAACATGCAGCTTAAAGTGTAAAAGCAACTGGAGTTGCACTGGAGACATAGCAGAGTTGACCCATTGACATGAGATATAACAGTATTTCCCTTTTAAGGCCTGAACCCCTGAAGGCTGTGAAGCACATGCTCTTGATGAATAAGTGAGCAGAGTGGGCATTGGGGTTTAGCTGGCCAGAAAACCATAAAAGCAAATACTACCTCAGAGACTTCCACACTAGTATCTCTTATCATATCTTCATTCACCAATATTCACACCTGGTCTGATAAGTGCCTAAAGAAGTGCATCAAAGATGAAGAGGAGCTTGGTGACATGAAGTATGCCAAGTGGAAGTGGTGGGGAAAAGTGAGGAGAGATGAGGAGGCTCAGAAGAAAGTGGAAAAGGCTCAGAAAGCAGTGGCAGTGGTTCAGAAACAGGTGAGTATTGGAAATGGGGTCAGGACCTAGTACTCAAAACTGGCTTAGGTGGAGGAACTTTGCCAAGCCCAGGTGGGGTCAAGTAGTGGCAATGGCAAGAGAAGAGCAGAAAAGGGACCAGAGTACCAGAGATGTGACAACTGGGAACTAAAGTGCCAGGTGGGCCCAGGCAAGTCAACATCATGTCTTGCCTGTATAGAGGCAAAGGTGAGATGTGACCACCCTGGCCAGGAGAAGCTGGGGAGAAAGCAAAGATGGAAGGTGGGAGAGGAAGAGGTGCCCAATAGCAGGGCAGACTCAGAGGAGACAGAGGAGGGTCTTCAGCAGGTGGCTGAGGGCTGTTGCCTGATGGAGGTGTCAATAAGGGAGGTGGGCAGAAAGGTATGGTGAGAGGCCAAATGCAAGAACTGGCTGCTGGAGCAGCTGGTTGATGCATTGGGAATGGCATGGATGGAGGAGACCAGAGAAGCTGGGAGTTTGGAGAGCAAGAACAGGGAGGTGGACAAGGTGGCAGTGAAGCTGTTAGAACTTTATGTGGAGGTTGGTGAAATTTCTGTGATAGACAAGGAGATTGAAAAGGCAATCTTAGAATAGATAGAGGGTCTTGTGACTAGATCACTAGATCCACTACACAGTTGGTTAATTATAAGATGGCCCAGGTTTGTCCAGATAACAGAGATGAAACTCCTCAACAATCTCAGAAGTGTGCTGTCACATCCCATGCCAATGGGTTAACTCCACTATGTCTCTAATGCAACTCTGGTTGCTTTTACATTTTAAGCTGTGTGTTTCCTAGTTCCCTTTACCTCCATCTTTTCCTACCTAATGATTGATTACAACTTTACCTATGTTAACTCCATACCATTCTGATACAACTCTGTCATTTCTCTGACCTCACTTTCTGTTCCTGTTCCTTTGTGCTGCACTTCTCCCTATCATCACTTAGTTTCAGTTTGACATTATTTGACATTGTCTCCTCTGACATCTCCATTTGTATCCAGGATGCATTGGCACCTGCTTCACTTATGAGACAACTCCTTTCATATCTCCATTCCCTCCTTAGATAATCTGCCTCCCTGAGGCATAAGTACTGTAGTTCTGTATCTTGTACTTTAGTTTGAATATCAACCATAATACAATGTTACAATCTCTCCCAGACCCCTCCTGCCTCACAACTTGATGTTGTACCCTACCCTAAGTCCCTCAACTTACTCCACAACTTGACATCATGCCTTTTGTTGGAAAAAAGCCCTACAGCCAATTCCAGACCTCTAATAGTTTCTGCCCCTCTGTAAATCAGGGCACTCAGTACTAGCATAAGGGCACACCACATAAGGTGAAGCCAAGCCCCATTCACTCCAGAGTTATTTGGAGTACTCCCAGAGTATGTTAAAATGTTTATAATAGTATATTCAAACTCCCACTTGTGCTGGTACTGCTATCATGTCTATCCATGTAACCAGAGCTCACTCCCGTGCTATCCTAGATCAGTTCAAGAGCTTCTCTGCTTGCTGTGCACCAGGCTTGACCTTATAGGCTCTTGCTCCCTTTCACTTGTTCACACCTAGTGCTCAAGTTGATAAAGCCCCTGATGGTTCCAAGTTTCCTTAACCTCCCCACACCCCTGACAACTGTGGCACCCAGCCAGGAGTACCAGATAAACCTGGAGATGACCCCTCCAATGGGTATTCTGATATTCCAGAGGATGACCCTGAATCTTTTCCAGATCCAGAACCTATTTCCATTTACCATGACACTATCACCAATCTTGCTAGTGCCATCCATGGATTAGCTTGCTCTTCCTGTCATACCCCTGAAACATCACAGCATATCAAAGTATGGAAATCAGACCAGTTCAATGGAACTAATCCCCAGAAGCTCCGCATTTTTCTGGTACAATGCAAATTAAATTTCCAGGATTGTCCCAAAGCCTTTGCCAATAACTGAGCCAAGGTCACTTATGCTCAGTCCTACCTTAAGGGCATGGCATTGGAATAATTTGAGCCTGACCTCCTCCTTATCAAAGACCCTGACTTCTGCCCCTTGTGAATGGACAATTATAAGGAGTTCATTCAGGAACTTTGGACCAACTTCAGACCCCATGACCTGGTCAGAGATACAGAGCACCAGCTAGACCAGTTGACTATGAAGAATGGTCAACAAATTAGCAAATACATAGTTGAGTTTAACAGAATTGCATCCCAAGTCTGGGGTTACAGAGAAGGTGCCCTCTGCCACTATTTCTATAATGGTCTTCCAAACCACATTAAAGATAACCTTTCCTGTGTTGGCAAGCTGCTGACACTCATTAAGCTGTGCCAGCTGACCCAGATCATTGATGTTTGCTACTGGGAGTGCAAATCCAAACTCAGCTGACAAGGAAAGTTGTCTCATCCATCCAAGTCCTCTGATAAATCTGCCATATCCTCTGCTTTGATCTTCAGCCCTGATGAATCAAGGAACAAGTCAGCTACTCACTCTGGCTCCTCCAAGTCATCTGTTCCCCAGAAACAGGACTTATCATCCAAGCTTGGTAAGAATGGTAAGCTTACTACTGAAGAACACAAGCACCAACTGGAGAATCACCTCTGTTTGTTCTGTGGTATTACAGGACATATAGCAAAGGACTGCCCCAAGTCTTCCTCCAAGGCAGCTAAAGCTCATGGCGCCAAAACCTCCACTCTGGAAACCAAACCAGAGGCCTCTGTCTCAAAGGCAAAAAAACAGTCTGCAGCCTCCAAGACTCCACACAGGCTGGAGGTTGCATTGATCCTTCCTGTGCTTTACTGGAGGTTAAACTTAACACATCCATTCTTTTAGATAATGCTTCACTTATGTCTCTTGTTACCCTTGTTTCACATAAAATTCCTCTGTTTTCTGCCCTAATTAACTTTGGTTCTTCAGATTGCTTCATAGACACCAAGTTAGTCAGTACTTACAATCTTCCAACTTATTCCATTCCTTCATTGCAGCTCCAACTGTTTGATGGCTCTTCCAATTCTATGATTATAAATGCCATTGATCTTTCTGTTTGTTTTGAAACCAGTGATATTATCCTGATGATGTTCTATGTTACTCTGTTGGATGGATCTAGTTCTCTTGTTCTAGGACACAACTGGCTTGCCTGCTACAATCTGTTGATTGACTGGGTATCAAGTCATATCTCATTCTGATCATCTGAACCAAATATGCCAATACCTCTGAGCTCACCTCTGCAGCCTCTGGTTTCTCTGACCCAAGCTGACTCCAAATCCAATTTACCATGTTTCCATGATCCCAAACCTCTGTTGATCAAGCTACTCAGCTCATCAGTGTTTGCATGAACCTGTAGCCTTGATGGCTCAGTTCCATTCTATCTGCAGCTCCAATCCCCAGAGAGTCATCTCTGTTTCATTTCCATTGCTTCTCCTTCAGCTGACCTTTCCAGCATTCCTCAGGAATATCATGACTTTGCCAATGTGTTTAGCAAAAGCAAGGCATCTACTCTTGCCCCTTACTGCAAGTTTTACCTGAAAATTGATCTGGAAGAAGACACCTCACTGCCTGTTGGCACCACCTATTCCCTGTCACCCTCTGGGCTTGAAGCACTCAGGACTTTCCTAGACAAACATCTTGCTACTGGTTTTATCCAACCCTTCACATCCACTCACACTGTCCCTGTCCTCTTCATTCAGAAGAAGAACAGATCCCTCCAGTTGTGTGTGGATTTCCAAGAACTCAACAAGATCACAAAAAAAGACTGCTACCCCCTTCTGTGCATCTCCAATCTCCTTGACACTCCAAGCCATGCAATCATCTATATCAAACTCAACCTTAGGCATGCTTACCATTTAGTTCATATTGCTGAGGGTGATGAGTGGAAAACCTCTTTCTGTACATGCTATGGCTCCTACAAGTGGCTTGTCATGCCATTTGAGCTCACCAATGCCCCTGTGACTTTCCAGCAGTTTGTCAATTCTATCTTCGCCAATTTTCTTGATGTTTCGGTAATTGTTTATTTGGATGATATCCTAATTTTCTCTGCTGACCAGACATTGCATACCAAGCATGTCTGCAAAGTCCTCCACTGCCTCTGAAAGCATGGCCTCTTTGCCAAATCTGAGAAATGTGAATTCTATACCAATTCCACTGAGTATCTTGGGTACCTGCTCTCTTCTTCTGGACTCACAATGTCCCCTGAAAAGATTCAATCCATCCTGGATTGGCCTGAGCCTTGCAAGCTTAGGGATATCCAGTCCTTCTTCAGTTTCACTAACTTCTATCATCACTTCATCTGGGGCTACTCTGATATTGTCATTCTCCTGACTTACCTCATCTACAAGTCTGCTTGTTGGGATTTTGATGCTTCTTGTTGCACTGCTTTCCAGTGCCTCAAGGATGCTTTTACTTCCACTTCTATTCTAACCCATTGGGTCCCCAATGCTCCTCTTATTGTTGAGACTGATGCCTCTGACTACACAATTGCTGGAATCCTCTCACTCTGGTTCCCAGATGATGAGGTCTGCCCTGTCACTTTCTATTTATGTATGCTCACTGTGCCAGAACTCAACTATGACACCCATGATAAGGAGCTTCTTGCTATTTTCACTGCATTCAAAACCTGGCATCATTACCTTGAAGGTTCCAGTTCTCTGGTGGATGTCATTACTGATCACAAGAACCTGGAATATTTTGCTACATCTAAACTTCTGACCCACTAGCAAGCCTGGTGGTTGGAGTTTCTCTCTCAGTTTAATCTGATCATCCATTTTTGCCCTGGCCATTTAGGTGCTAAACCTGATGCTTTAACTAGACAATGGGACATCTATCTCCATGTGGGGAATGGTGACTATGCTCTCATCAATCTGCATAACTTCTGGCCCATGTTCATGCAGGAACAACTTGCTGTGTCCCTCTGGGCTTCCTTCCTAGCATCTCTGGTATTCCAGTCCACATTTCTCTTTGACATCAAAACCCTTCATTGTGACATCATCTTGGCACTCCCTTCTGACTCTACCATCTCTATCCACTGTTCTGGTATCCTCTCATCCAACTCTTGTTGGTCTAGAGACCCAGGAGATTTCTTGCATTTGAACAACTACATCTATGTCTTCAATGCTTCTGACCTCTGACTCTGGGTCCTCTGCTACAAGCATAACCACTTCTTATTTGGACACTTCAGTCAGAATTGGACACTGGAGTTCATTCACCAAGAGTATACCTGGCCTGGCATTCAAGCATTCATTAAGGAATATGTTTCTTCATGTACAGCTTGTGCCCATGCTAAGATACCCCATCACAAACCCTATGGTTTCCTCAAGCAGCTCTCCATTCCAGAAAAGCCATGGAATTCCATTTCTATGGATTTCATTGAACAGCTCCCAGCTTCCTCCAGTCACTCCACCATCCTCATTGTTGTAGATTGTCTATCAAAGCAGTGTGTCTTCATTTCTACAGATAACAAGGTGACCTCCCCAGAGCTTGCTAAACTCTTCTTACCCCATGTGTTTTCCAAACATGGAGTTCCCTCCCACATCACCTTCAATTGAGGTTCTGAGTTTGTTTCCCATTTCTTCTGTTCTCTGGGTAAAGCCCTCAATATCTGTCTTCACTTCACCTCCAGGTATCATCTGGAGGGTGATGGTCAAACCAAGTGAATGAACCAAATCCTGGAGCAGTATCTACACATTTATTGCAACTATTAGCAGGACAACTGGTCTGAACTCCTGCCCCTTATAGAGTTCACTTATAACAATGCCCCTAATACTACCACAGGTGTTTCCCCTTTCTTTGCAAACAAGAGCTACCATCTGAACATCTCTATGTACCTGGAATGCAATCTCACCTCTATCTGAGCTCAAGAATATGCCATAGACCTTAACTCTCTCCACACCTTCCTTCATGAAGAAATAGCTGCCACCCAAGTCAGATACCAAGGACCTGCAGATGCTCAATGATTACCAGCACCAGACTTTAAAGTAGGTGACCAGATATTCATCAAGGCTAAGTACTTTAGGACTACACAGCCTTTCAAGAAACTCACCAAAAAGAACTTAGGCCCTTATTCCATTATCGCTCAGGCAGGCTTGCTGTCCTTCATACTCTGTCTCCTGAAGAACATGAAATCATGTGCAACCACCCCCACCCCCAGTTAAGATCAATAGTGAACCAGAGTTTGAGATTTCTGAAATCCTAGACTCAAAGATAGATCATAGGTAAAGGAACTGCAAATTACTATATTTGGTTAAGTGGTTAGGTTATGAGGATACTAATGAGGAGACCTCAAGGCTTCTTGCCACTGAATTAGAGCATGCTTTGGAGATCATTAAGGAGTTTCATCTTCATTATTCAAACAAACCTGGGCCATCTTATGATTAACCAACTGTAGTGGATCTAGTGATCTAGTCACAAGACCCCCTATCTATTTTAAGATTGCCTTTTTAATCTTCTTGTCTACCATGGAAAATTTACCAACCTCCACACAAAGTTCTGACAGCTCTGCTGCCACCTCATCCACCTTCCTGTCCTTGCTCCCCAAACTCCTGGCTTCTCCAGTCTCCTCCACCCATGCCATTTCCAATGCATTAACCAGCTGCTGGAGCAGCTGGTTCTTGCATTTGGCCTCTTGCTGTACCTTTCCACCCACCTCCCTTATTGATACCTCCATCAGATGATAGCCCTCAGCCATCTGCCAAAGACTCTCCTCTGTCTTCTCTGAGTCTGCACTACTATTGGGCACCCCTTCCTCTTCCACCTTTCATTTCCACTTTTTCTCTGGCTTCTCCTGGCCAGGGTGGTCATATCTTACCTTTGCCTCTATACAGGCAAGGTATGATGTTGACTTGCCCAGGCCCACCTGGCACTTCAGTTCCCAGTTGTTGCATCTCTGGTACCCTGGTCCCTCTTCCACTCTTCTCTTGCCATTGCTGCTACTTGACCCCATCTGGGCTTGGTGAAGTTCCTTCACCTAAGCCAGTTTTTGAGTGCTAGATGTTATGGTGTCAATCTTCTGAGCAACCCGTCCTAACCCTAAACAGTCTGCCTTGATGAGGTATGTTGGTTTCATTGTTGAATTCAAATTGAATAGAATGAGAATGGTGTGTGGTACTCAGGGTAGCAAGTCCTGAGGAGCCATACCACTAATTAGGAATAAAAAGACTATATTGGAGGAGGTATGGTTTTGGTATAAGAATAACAGGTGATTAAGGCTGGGAAGCCTTAACCAAGGAACTACCTACTATATATACTATAGCCAATGGTGCACAGACCACCTAGTCTCTCCAGCACAATACTAAATAAGGAAATAGAGCATAGGGTGAGGGTAAAGGGTTATGACCAATGGGCCATGCAGATAAGGGGTATATCAAGGAAGAGACTATGTAGAATGGAAGTTAGGGCTTAGGGTAAGCAGAGATCAAACCATGCCCTCAACCATGAGGCCAAGGAGATTCCATCTAGAGATCTGTCATAAATCAGATCTGACCCTTATCTAGATCGAGATCCAGATTCATCAGAGATAAGATTGGGAGATGCATCTATTATCTGAGATGCTAGATTCAACCATAAGTTGTGCCCAAACCCAAGAAGAAACTCTTAAAAACAACTTAACCATATCCTAGAATTTATCTTGTTTAGGCAATAAAGTCTCATGGTCATGTGCTTGTCATGTGACTCTTGTGCATCTGAATATTACATTTGTAACACTAGGTCCTGACCCCATTTCCAATACTTACCCATTTCCAGACTGCCACCACTACTTTTCAAGCCTTCTCTGCTTTCTTCTGAGCCTCCTCCTCTCTCCTTGCTTTTCCCTGCCACTTTCACTCAGCATCCTTTGTGTCACCAAG
>JBBPKN010001343.1:0-17789 GCA_038089275.1 Pulveroboletus cf. rosaemariae | reverse complement strand
AGATTGCATCTCCCGATCGGATCTCTGATGAATCTGATCTCGATCCAGAAGAGGGTCAGATCTGATCGTGGCAGAACTCTAGATGGGATCTTCTCGGCCTCATGGTTGAGGGTATGGTTTAATCTCCATCAACCCTGACTTCTATTTATATTTAGATCCCTTCCCTTCCATTCTCCTACCTCCTCATGTTGATACATCCCCCTTCCACATGGCCCGTTTGGTCATACTCTCAGTAAGCACGCCCTATGCCCAATTCCTTATTTAGTTATTCCCTTTGCCCTGGACCTGGTCCGTGCACACTTGGAATTAGTATTTATACAGTAGTGTCCAAAGACTCGAGACCCCAGTCTTGAGCACTTGTATCATACCTTGTATCATTGAAGGGTAATCAAGTGGCTACTCTGGATCTCCTGGCTTGTCCTCTCATTTATATTGCTGTCTCTCCTTCATCATCATCACCGACCATAGCAGCAAGCCAGCCCTCACTTTAGGGTTAGGATCAGAAGCCCCTATCGTACCGAAGTTGTGGAGTCACCGGCCCGAACATCAGGACAAGTGTTACCGTCTTAGTTGTGAAGAGCCGAATGTAACACTAGGTGTCCCGGTTTTCCGCATTTGTAACAGGTGCGGACCGGCGTATTCACCGTCACCGCACCCTGTCTATCAATGTCCATAGGGGCTCCTCTGCCCGGTTGGACTCCTGTTTGTGTGAAGCGAGGGGTGGGAGTAAAGTTTGTGGGGAGACCTCATGGGGGTGGAAATCTTCCTTGGAATCGGGGAGCTGAGTGCTCAACTGCCATCCACTCGAAACCTCGTCCAATCGTTCTCATCTGTTCCACCAAATCAAAGAAGTCCTCTTTGATCCCCTGCATTATGGCTTGCTGGTACACCCTATAGTGCACCTGCTCTTGAAGCAGCTTTGCAGCATGCTCGAAACTCACCCCCGCATCCTTCCTCAAAACTTCAAACGCTTGAAGATAATCATTTATGGAGTTACCATGCCAAAGGCTCTCCAGTTTCTTCATAGCGTCGTGGGCCATTTCTTGTATCCTGAAATAGGATCTCATCTCCATCGCTATACCTCCAAAATCAGGCCATGTGTTGTCTTCCTTTCTGAGACCTTGGCCATCGTACTCCCCTTCTGCATTGATATATTTCTCCAAGGTTATCTGGGCGAATCCTTCCACCCTACCCTCCAATCTTGATAAGACCGCTGCGCATTGTTGCCTGTTGGTCTTCCAATCTTGCTCTACCACCCATATTGATAACAATGCAAACCACTTGTGCCATTTGGTCTTATCACCATTCCAGGTTCCCAGGTCCTGAATCTTCCTCGACCTGCCCATCTTGGTGAGTTCGTCGGCCAGTTGCCGCATCATATCTCCAGTGTCCGTATTGCCACTCATTCCAAAGGTCGTTATAGGGGTCGAGGGCCAGAAGAGGGGGAGCTGGTGAGAGGGGCCTGGGGAAGGGAGATGGGGTTCTTCTAATAAAATTGACCCTAGCTCTATGTCCTGATTCTCTGGCGACGTTGATGAGCTGTCGGGTTCTTGGTACTGTTGGAACGGGGCGGACACAGTGGGCTAATGTGGTGGGGCGGTGGTTAACTTTCTTTAATGAGGAAGAAGGACGTAGGGTTTTGATCCTTTCTGACGCTGCTACTTTTCTATCTCTCCCTTTGCTGGCAACGAAATCTCTCCTTGTTTGTTCGTCAAACTCATCAAATCTTCTCTGGAATGACTGTCTCCCGAATTCGTCGTCTTCAAATCCAAACGACGCCTCAATGATAAACTCTGTTAGTTTCTCCTCGTGTCCCCACGGAAACTCTTTTCTCATAGGAAACTTCTCTGAGCCCGAAGACTAGTAATGATAGTCTTGAGCAAGTGTTGCAATCAGTAACTTCTGATAGCTGATAACCCTAGTCTGGGGCTTGCTGACAACATTGATAGCGGCCACAGGAAGAAGAAGAAAGCAGATGATAGTGAGAATAAGGAGTACTAGTGAATACACTGCACAGAAGGTACAAGTGCTCAAGACTGGGGAGTCTTGAGACGATATGCTACAGTTTATATAGGCTACAGATATGCGCACGGACCAAGACCCTGATGGAAGAATTCCCATGGACCCTGCATGGCAATCAAAAAGAAGAGAAGCAACCGTGAGAATAGCCAATGGCTGAAAAGGAGCGGTGCTTCTAAAATGGAATAACAATGGAAATGAAAACAGGCTGGAAGGCATGAGGCTAACCCTAAGCCCTGGGTCTAGACCAGTCATGTGACCCATCACGTGCCTTGATAAGATAAAAGATTAGATAACCACATGGAGAAGATAAGATAAAGTCACATGATCAAAGTTTGAAAAATCGGACTATAACAGTTGAAGCAGAGATGGAATAAGTAATCATGCTGATGAATAATGAGTAAGGTATCTATGTGGAAATGGATGGAAAGAGATGGAATAATTATGAGTCAGCTAATTAAGAGATAGAAGGCCTGGGCAAAGGGCGGAACAAGAGAGTGGTCTAGACAAGGCTAGAGCATGAGAAGAGTGGAATCTATAGTGAAAATTGAACAAGAGAGCACCTGAGGTGCAAGAAGAGCAGAAGCTATGAGGAAAGAAAAGAAAAGGAGAGAAAGAAAAGAGGAAATGTAACATTACCCCTCTGCTAGGGGTGGAAAACTTGTAATACCTCAAAAGGCATTATATGAGGGCCCAGGGGAGCCAGTAATGTTGGCCCAGCCAATCTTGTTGATGATGTTATTATGGAAGTCATCATCAGCATGATAAGAAGGTAGAGGGGGTGACAGAGCCATGGGAGGGCAGTAGTAGGAGCCCTGAGAGCAGCGGAATCTGTGGGAGTGGTGAGAGGAGTGGGATGAACCATGGGAGGAGACATGGGAGGAGGCATGGGAGGAAGAGGAAGAGGAGAAGGAGAAGATGAGTGGATTAGTAACATGGTGTTGAGCAGGGCAACAAGCCTGGGTATGTCTAGGGTGCCAGCAGAGGCAGTAGGGACATTGGTAAAAGGGACAGTTGATGCAAATGTATCCCAGGCATTGGTAGTGAAAACACACTTTATGAAAGCAGGGGTGAGAAGAAGAAAGGTGGCCATTACCATAAAGATCAGTCCACCAGGCTTCAGCTTGTTTGAGAGCAGCAAGCTCATCATCGTCAAGAGGAGAGGAGGAAGCAGAAGGAGTGATAGGGGTATAATCCCTGGCAGCAGCCAGCTTGTGTATATATTGATCTAGATTGATGAGGAATTCACCCATGCTTATCTAATAAGCAAGGATTTCTATGTTGGACAGGAGCTTGTGGTGGATGGAGGTGATAAGAGCCTGCATAAGAGAGATACAGGCATGAGAAATGCAGGTGAGAGCAGAAGCCAGGAAAGGGAGACAGAGGAGCTGCATATAGATTTGATAAATGAGCCAAAGGGGGGAGAATATGTCGAGGTGTGAGCCAATGGGGACAGCAAGGCATGAGTCCATGATATATGTTATGACTTGATGAGAATAATCAGCAGAGGGGGTACCCTAACAAAGGGCATGTGTGGAGAGTGGGAGGTTAACACTGAGAATACCAGCAGACAGAGTGTCAATAGTGGGAAAAGGGACTGGAATGGGGGCAATGACAGCTGGGCCTATGGAAATAGCAGGGAGAGAGGCTATGAAGTCCTCAGGAAAAGGCTTGGGGGCAAGCGTAGAAAGAGAAGAAGAAAATTGAGTATCTGAGAGAGAAGATGGAGAGAAAAGAAGAGAAGGCTCAACATGAGCTTCCACAGTGGGAAGCATGGACATGGACTGGGGAGGAGTGTCAAGAGAGGTGTTACAAGAGTGAAAGCCTTGGTCAATGGTGAAGGTCATTGTTACTTTGAGCAGCAGTTGGATTTTTTAGTGGAGTGAGGAGAAAGAAGAGCAGATGGGGGAAAGTGGCAAGGGTGGAGGAGTTTATACTCATCCAAAGTGGACTTGGAATGTTTCAGGTTCCATTCTGGTTCCCAGGAGTTGTCTTCTGCCAAGTACCCTTTCCAGCAGATCAGGAACTGACAGTTGCCCAGGGGACCTCAATGTTTTAATATCCACTCTAATTCATATTCCTCCTCACCTTCTATAAGGTCTGGAGGGGGAGCGGGGAAGTTCTTTCCATGAACATTGTTTTTATAATAGAGTGATAACAGCAATGCATGGAAAACCAGGTGGATCTTCCATGTAAATGGAAGGTGGAGGTAATAAGTAATCAGGGAAAGGACTTCCATGATGGTAAAGGGTCCTTCCCATTTTGGGGAGAGTTTCAGGTGAACAATAGCCTATTTCAAATTGTGGGCTTCTAACCACACCTTATCTTCCTTGGTAAATGGGAAAAAGGTGGAGTGGATATAGGATGCCATGGTTTGGCAGGCTAAATCATAAGTGGTGAGTTCTTTGTCATGGGCAGTGAGGAGTGCCTTAGTGCAGTCAGCAACAGCAGGCATCAGTAATTCATCAATGATAGAGGAAAGGGCACAGGTTCATATCCCATTATGAGATAGAATGGAGATTGCCCTGTGACAGAGTGGGGGCAGTGATTGTGGACAAATTCAGCATGGGTGATGGAGTCAGCCCATCTGGTGGGGTTGGAACTGCAGTAGATGCAGATGTATGTCTCAATCTCCTGGTTAACTCATTTAGTTTCACCATCAGATTGAGGATGGTAGGCAGTGGAGAGGAATAGATTATATTCAAGGAGTTTCCTGAGCTCCTTAGCAAAGGCTGAGGCAAACTGAGGGCCTCAGTCAGAAATGATCTTGTTATAAAGACCATATTAAAGGTAGACTTTGTGAAAAAAGAGGGTGGTGATACCCTTAGCAGTAACAGATTTCTTAGTAGGGCAAAGAATTACCCCCTTTGTAAGCCCATGGTCGACCATGACCAGCAAGGCATCAAAGTCAGAGGATGGAGGGAGATTGGTGATTAGATCACAAGAGATCTGTTGGAAAGAGCAAGTGGCAGTGGAGTAAATAGAAGATAAAGCAGGGTGAGAAGGATGAGTGTTTGCCTTATTCTGTTGGCAAACAGGGCAACCAGCAATGTAGTTGCAGACAAAGGAAGTGAGACCAGGCCACCAGAATTCAGTGGAGATGAGTTGTCAGGTTTTGAGATAACTGGGGTGGCCAGCAGAGGGGTGATCATAATAGTGGTGAAGAATGGCATGACAGAGATTAATGGAGGAAGGGATAAAGACACAGTTGCAGTAGGTAAGTAAACCATCAATCTTCTTCCAATTGGAGGTGCAGGAGTGCAGGAATTTCTCATTTGCAGAGGCATCCTGTTTTTGTAGAATAGAGAGATGGAGGGGGTCACTTTGTTAATGCTTCTTAATATGGGTGGAGAGGTTAGCATTGATAAGGTTAACAAAGAGTTCAGGCAGTAGAAGAGTGACTTCCTGATTATCCTGAGAAGTATCAGGACAAAAATCAGGGTGGCAAGAGAGGGTGTCAGGCCTGGCAAGAGAGATACCAGCAATATGGGAAAGTTGCAGGTTGAAGTCAGCAATGTCAAGAAGCCAACAAGCTTGGTGTTGGTTAAGCTTCTGAGGGGATTTGAAATAGGTCAGGTTTTTGTGATTAGTGAAAACCTAGACAGGAGTAGAAGAGCCAAGAAGGTATTGCCTTCAGGCTTTCAGAGTGCAAATGACTGCAAGGAGTTCACAGTTGTAGATATTGTAATTCTGCTTAGCAGCAGAAAATGTCTGGGAGAGATAGGAACAGGGGTGCCAATTCCTGTTCTCATCAGTTTGAAAAAGGATGCCACCAGATGTATAAGCAGAAGCATCAGTGGCAATGGTGAAAGAATGGGCAAGATCTGGCATTTGCAATACTGGCTGAGAGAGGAAGATAGCCTTGAGGGAATCGAAGGCTTTCTGGGCAGCAGAGGACCAAGACCATGCCATAGATTTCTTGGTGAGGTCTAGAAGGGGACAGGCAATAGTGGAGTAGTTAGAAATGAATCATCTATAAAAGTTAGTGAAGCCAAGGAAGGAATGAACATCCTTGACTTTAGAAGGAGTGGGCCACTGGGAGATACCAGCAAGTTTAACAGGGTCCATGGCAAGTTTGCCAGGTTGAACAATCATTCCAAGATATTTGACTTGAGAGGTAGCAAAGGTGCATTTCTCCAATTTGAGGTGGAGATCAAGTTTCATTATCCATTGGAGGACATAGGATGTACATTCCTGATGGGTGTCAGCATCAGGGGAGGAGATAAGGAGGTCATCCATATAGATAACAAGCCATTCCTCAGCGATCATATCTCAGAATAAATCATTCATAAATCACTGGAAAGTGGCAGATGAGTTATTTAGACTGAAGAACATCACTGTTGGTTCAAAGAGCCCCTTATGTGTAATAAAGGTGGCTTTCCATTGATGTCCATCATGAATCCAGATGTTGTTATAGCCCCAGCAGATGTTGAACTTAGTGAAAAGTTGAGCATCTCAGAGCTTATCAATAAGGTCAGAGATGAGGGGGAGAGGGTAGGCATCATGAACAGTATGTTCATTAAGATACCTGTAATCCTGACAGGGGTGGAGTTTGCCATTCTTTTTCTTGACAAAGAAGAAGGATGAAGCTTGAGGGAATTTCAAGGGATGGATCTTCCCAGCTCAAAGGTGATTTTTGAGGAATGCTTCCATGGCCTGTTGCTCAAGGAAGGATAAGGGGTAAATCTTACCTATCTTTGGGACAAACATGTCCTTCAGATTGATTTCATGATCATAAGGGCAAGAGGGCAGAAGGTGGTTGAGAGTTTTTGGAGTATTGGAGAAGACTGATAAGAACTGAGAATATTCATCTTGGATTTGGCCTTTTCAGCCTCAATAGCAAGCTTGGTGGATGTAGTGAGCCAAGCAATGGTGATCTCAGGGAGATAAGAGGAGCAATGATCTAAGATCCTGCTAGAGTGGCAGTCATAGAGTGATTCATTAATGGTTTGCTCTAGGGTGACATAGTCCAGATAATGGACTAAGAGTTCATCATGAGGGATGATGGTATCTTCAAGGAGTCCATCAAATTGAGGTTTGTGAACAGAGTTGATGTGATAGGTGATGTCATTAGAGAGGGGATCTGGAATGGTAAGCATGTTTGCCATCCAGTTGATAGTGAGGTTTGTGGCTCAAAGTCACAGATGTTCGAGGATGATGTTCTCCTTCCCACATGTGATGACATAGCAGGAGACCAGGAGAATGGAGTGTTTGAAGCAGAGGAGAAGATTGCAAGTTCAGGTGATCTTGCCCTTCTTGTTTTCAGAGTGGTCAACATTCTGAATGATGATTGGTTCATTGAGCTTCTTGGTGGGAAACTGGTTCTTTTTGATGAAGTCCCAGTCAATACAGTTGATTTGTGCTCTGCTGTCAATGAGAGCACAAGTAGCTATGACTTTTTTGGCATAGGAAGGGGAGAAGACTTGAATTGCAATCTTCATTGATTTCTTGGACATGGACACAAGTATAGGTGCACAAGAGAAGGAGGGAGTACCTTGCATAGGGGAGGTACTCCAGTTTAAAAACCCTGCCTTTCTGTCTTTTTCTTTCACTCTTTCTTCACTACTACTCTCACCACCCCATTATCGAATTCATTATCACTAACCTCCTCAATCTTTGTCATTGGTTCTTCAGCAGATACCATTTTGATGCAAGGGGTGTCCTTGATGGTGGTGGAAGGGGAAGAAAAAGCAGGGAAATTGGGACAGGCTGTGGTAATATAACTGGGTTTCCAGTATCTGAAACAAAGTTTATTCTTGATGCAGAAGGCCTTACCTGCTTCAGTCAAGCATCCCTTCTTTACAGCATTGATGTCCATTGCATTCAGATCTTTCTCCAGCTTGGACATAGTAGAGGAGGGCATGGGAGTCCAAGCAAATTTGCAAGGATTCTTTTGCTGTTGTTCTATAGAGCAGGCATGCTCCATAGTTCCTTGAAAGTGAGCAGCTTTAGTATACCACTTAGCAATAGTAGAGGGGATTGTATCCAGGTTGTGGATATAATAGGAGAGGTAGAATGCAAGTCCTGTTTCAAAGTAGCCAATAAGAACATTGTTATCAGTGATTTTAGCAGTGATAATGTGATTTTGGAACTCAGTGATGTACTCAGCAAGGAAGGGTGTCCATTCACCTTTCTTTTCTTGCTTCATCTGTGTGTTTGCCAACCAGTGAATGGTGGCATTGATTGTGTCCTATTGTTGGAAAACTTTCAGGAACTTAGAGGTGAAAAGGGAAAATTTTCCCATGGTAATGGTCATTCCAGAGATATACTTCTTCTGGTATGTTACAGCCCATGACAATGCTGGCCCTTTGGTCATAAATGAAAGGGCAAATGCAATCTTCTTCTTGTCAGAGTTATAGACTATACTATTAATGAAGAGGTAGAACTGGACTATGTCCAGCCAGTTCTTAGCTTTGAATTGATTGCCATCAAAGTGTTCTGGAGCACCAAGATGAAGTTCCATAGGCTTGGTGGTAGAGGAGCCAGACATGACTATAGAAGGAGAGGGTCAAGAACGAGATTGGAGAAGGGTAAATGCAGGTCAGTGTCAGATGGGAGTGGGGAAGGGTGGAGTCTGGGCTTGAGAAATTTGTAAAGAAGAAGAGAGTTTATGAGCAAGGTCATGGTCTTCTCATACTTCTTCTTGAGAGGGGATAAGGATGTCCATGAGCATGTCTTCTGGTGTGGAAGGGTGATTCAGAGGAGAGAGGTTCTCAGGTTCCAAAGTGGACTTGAGAGAGTCTGAGGTAGAGGCATGAGGCTTACCCCAGATGTTACAACTGTAACATTAGCACATCAAACTTTTCATGCTGCTCACTATACTACTTACATGACCATGGAAATCCTACTCCAGATATAGAATATACATTGATAACCCTACTCTATGGTTTGTTTCCTTTCTACAAGTATATCTTACCATAAGGTTCAGGGTCTAGATCTAGATCTCTGGATCTGATCTCAAGATCTCATCTGATCTCAAGGATTACCAATTGGATCTGATCTGTGGCAGATCTCCAGATGCATCTCCTTAACCTCCTAGCCTTGGTCTCCTTTTAATATCTGTTGAACCTGACCTTCTATTTCATATCCATTCTCTTCTTTTCCATTCTCCCACATCCACATGGTATCCTGCCATACTCCTTAGTAAGTATGCCCTATGCCCAGTTTTCTATTCAGTACAAGTTCCCATACTAGTGTACATAGCCTACATGGTCTGTGCACACTAGTTGGCAATATATAAAGAGGTAACCAGATAGTCAAGATTCTCCAGTCTTGATCACTTTGGTATAACCTTAGCTTCTTAGATTCTCTGCTTTCTTAACTGAGAAACAGTCCATCTACTCAAGATCTCATGCAGTCTATCTTTGAGTCCTCCTTCAAGGATCCCCTTTATGGTTGTCCTCTCATCTAGCCTCTTAGGGTTAGGTTTCCATTTTAGTGTTTCTCCTTTAGCATCTAGTCTAGGGTTAGCCTTAGAGGATCTGAGTCATAATACCAGAAAGAGTCAAACAGTGAAGGTTATTTGGGTGGAATGGTGGGAGCAGACTATAGCAATGATAGCTGCAAGTAGAATATGCTACTTTTTTTGTTACACTAGGCCCAGGTAGGGACAGGCATAGACCTTGCTGTAGATAAGAGGATAAAGCAAACCAAAGGTAAGCTTCAAGATAAGTGGAAGGCAACAAATGAAGTGTTGTGCCTTAGTAGTACCAGCTACACTTCCAGGGGTATGCCAAGATCAGATGCTGATGATCCTCTGGTTAAGTGCCTGGACACAAGCAGTGGATTCCAAGTATGTAGGTACAAGGAGTAGTGAAGATGTGAGGACTGTGAGGTAATCACAAGGTAGAAGTAGCATAAGAAAGAGAGGACAGGAAATACACTACTTTATAGTACAGTTAATAGAGTTGAAGCAGAGATGGAATAAGTAATCATGCTGATGAATAATGAGTAAGGTATCCATGTGGAAATGGATGGAAAGAGATGGAATGATTATGAGTTAGCTGATTGAGAGATAGAAGGCCTGGGCAAAGGGCGGAACAAGAGAGCAGTCTAGACAAGGCTAGAGTGCAAGAAGAGCAGAATCTATAGTGAAAATTGAACAAGAGAGCACCTGAGGTGTAAGAAGAGCAGAAGCTATGAGGAAAGAAAAGGAAAGAAGAAAAAGAAAAGAGGAAACATAACAGTTTCCTCCCTCTCTTATGCCAAGAAAGTCATAGCCACTTATGCTCTTGTTGACAGTGAAGCACAGATTAACTGCATAGACTGGGACTTTATCAAGAAGAACCAGCTTCCCATTAAGAAACTTGATGAATCAATAGTTATTTGGAACATTGACCACTCTGAGAACAAAAAAGGCAAGATCACCTGAACTTGCAACCTTCTCCTCCACTTTGAACAGTCTGTTCTCCTGGTCTCCTGCTATGTCATCACATGCAGAAAGGAAAACATTATCCTTGGATACCCATGGCTTTGAGCCACAAACCCCACTATTGACTGGATGGCAAACATGCTCACCATTTCAGATCCCCCTTTTGACAATGTCACCTATTGTGTTAACTCCATCCACAAACCTCAGTTTGATGGACTCCTTGAAGACATCATTATCCCTTATAATGAACTCCTGGTCTGTTACTTGGACTATGTTACCCCTAAGCAGTCAATCAGTAACTCACTCTATGACCATCACTCTAGCAGGATCCTAGATCACTGTCACTCAGCTTACTACATCCACCAAGCTAGCCATTGAGGCTGAAAAGGCCAAACTCAAGATGACCCTTCCTCCCAAATACTCTCAGTTCTCATTAGTATTCTCCAACACCCCAAAAACCCTAGATCACCTTCCACCCTCTTGCCCTTATAATCATGAGATCAATCTAAAGGACACATTTGTCCCTAAGATAGGTAAGATTTACCCCTTATCCTTCCCTGAGCAACAGGCCATGGAAGCATTTCTTGAAGAGAATCTTTGGGCTGGGAAGATCTATCCTTTCAAATCTCCTCAAGCTTTGTTCTTTTTTTTTTGTCAAAAAGAAAGATGGCAAACTCTGCCCCTGCCAGGATTACAGATATCTCAACAAACATACTGTTCGAGATGCCTATCCTCTCCCCCTCATTTCCAACCTCATCAACAAGCTTTGTAATGCTCAACTTTTCACTAAGTTCAACATCTGCTGGGGCTATAACAACATCTGGATTCATGATGGACATCAATGGAAAGCCACCTTTATTACACATAAGGGGCTCTTTGAACCAACAGTGATGTTCTTCAGTCTAAATAACTCATCTGCCACTTTCCAGTGATTCATGAATGATTTATTCCAAGATATGATCACTGAAGGATGGCTTGTCATCTACATGGATGACCTCCTTATCTCCTCCCCTGATGCTGACATCCATCAGGAATACACCTCCTGTGTCCTCCAATAGATGATGGAACTGGATCTCCACCTCAAACTAGAGAAATGCACTTTTGCTGTTCCCCAAGTTGAATATCTTGGGATGATTGTTTATCCTGGTGAACTCATCATGGACCCTGTTAAACTTGCTGGTATTTCCCAGTGGCCCACTCCTTCTAAAGTCAAGGACATCCATTCCTTCCTTGGCTTCACTAATTTCTACAGGCAATTTATTCTCAACTACTTCACTATCACCTGTTCCCTCCTTAACCTCACCAAGAAAGCTATGGCCTGGTCTTGATCTCCTGCTGCCCAGAAAGCCTTTGACTCCCTTAAGGCTATCTTCTTATCACAACCAGTATTGCAGATGCTGGATCTTGCTTGTCCATTTGCCATTGCCACCAATGCTTCTGCTTATATATTCAGTGGTATTCTTCTCCAAACTGATGAGAACAGGGATTGGCACCCCTGTTCTTATCTCTTCCAGACATTCTCCACTGCTGAGCAGAACTATGATATTTACAACTGCAAACTCCTTGCAGTCATTTGTGCCCTGAAAGCCTAAAGGCAATATTTCCTTAGCTCCTCTACTTCTGTTTAGGTTTTCACCAATCACAAAAACCTGACCTATTTTAAATTCCCTCAGAAGCTTAATTGATGACAAGCTCACTGGCTTCTCAACATTGCCAACTTCAACCTGCAACTTTTCCATGTTGCTGGTACCTCTCTTGCTGGGCCTAATGCCCTCTCTTATTACCCTGACCTTTGTCCTGACACTTCCCAGGACAACCAGAAAGTCACCCTTTGTTACAAAGTGACACTCCAGCACTAGAACTAGTCACATGACATCACATGATCATGCACAAGACACCTCATTTTAAGCTTAACCCTAGTTTGTGGTCTGTTTTCTTTAAAAGTATTTATTATTCCTTTTCCTAGCAGTGGTCATGTAATCATCAGTCACCTGACATGGATCTTCCCTGGAACTTCCCTGGAACTGCCCACCAGTCTTATCTCCATGGATCATATCTGAGATTTGAATCTGGATCTAGATTAGGATCTTAGATGTATCTGTGGCAGATCTACAGATTGGATCTCATCTGTGGCAGAGATCTCCATCCTCATGGTGCAAGCACCTCTGACCCTGCATTCTATTCATAGATTACTTCTCTTCCATTCTCCCACATCTGCATGACCTCCTGCCATACTCTTAATATCTACCCCATGCTTTTCCCTCATTGTTTCCTTATCTATTAACCCAGGGTTTAGGGCATTCCCTGATTAGGTAGTTCATGTACTAGTCAGCATGGTCCATGCACTTTACCTTGGAATATATAAAGGCAAGAGTAGGCAAGCTGGGATTCCCCAGTCTTGCTTACTTGAGTCTAGATTTTGTCTTACTGGCACAGGCATTGGCTTGTCACTCCTTTGACTCTCAGCCTATCAGCACTTGCTTATAAGTGCCTTGGCTCTCACTTTCTTCTTATCATGCCTAGTTCCTGGCCACTAGCACAAAAGCCAGATAGCAAGATTAGAAAGGTACTCATCAAGGGTTAGGGTTAGAAAGGTCAACATATTGGTAGTTGTGTTTTACCCTTCTTCCCCCTGAACTCTTCATCAATCTTATTGATGCTAATCTCTCTGCTCACATTAAGAAACATCAACAGAGGGACCCCCTTCACCTTTTCATCCTGCAAAAACAGGATGCTTCTGCTGATAAGAAGTTTCTCCACTTCCACATCTCCAATTGAAAGGAAATTGATGGCTTGCTCACTTACTGCAACCATGTCTTCATCCCTTCCTCCCTTGACCTCCATCATGCCATTCTTCAACAATGTCATGACCACTCCTCCACTGGCTACCCCAGTTATTTGAAAACCCAACAACTCATCTCTGCCAAGTTTTGATGGCCCAGCCTTGCTGCTTTCATCTGCAACTATGTTGCTGGCTGTCCCATTTTCCAGCAGAATAAAGCAAACACTCACCCCTCTATGCCCACTCTCTCCCCTATTCACTTCGCCACTACTTGCCCCTTTCAACAGATCTCTTGTGATCTGATCACTGATCTTCCTTCATCTTTTGACTTCAATGCCTTGCTGGTTGTGGTTGACCACAGGCTTACAAAGGGGGTAATTCTCTGCCCCACTAAAAAATCTGTAACTGCTAAGGGCATTGCCACTCTTTTTTTCCACAAAGTCTACCTCCATTATGGTCTCCATAACAAGATCATCTCTGATCAAGGCCCTCAGTTTGCCTCCACCTTTGCTAAGGAGCTTGGGAAACTCCTTGAGTATAACCTCTCCCTCTCTACTACATACCATCCTCAATTTGATGGTGAAACTGAATAAGTAAACCAGGAAATTGAGATGTACATCCACATCTACTGTGGCTCCAACCTCACTGGATGGGCTGATTCTATCATCCATGCTAAATTTGTCCACAACTGCTGCCCCCATTCCATTACAGGGCAATTCCCATTCTATCTCATGATGGAATATGAACCCCATGCCCTTCCTTCTATCATTGACAAATCACTGATGCCTGCTATTGCTGACCACACTAAGGCACTCCTTGCTGCTCACAACAAAGCACTTGCCACATATGATTTAGCCTGCCAAACCATGGCATCCTGCATCTGTTCCACCTTTTCCCCATTTGCCAAGGGAGATAAGGTGTGGTTAGAAGCCCATAATTTGAAATGGGCTATTGTTTATCCAAAACTCTCTCCTAAATGGGAAGGACCCTTCACCATCACAGAAGTCTTCTCCCCAATTACCTATTGCCTTTACCTTCCATCCACATGAAAGATCCACCCTGTGTTCCATGTATCTCTGTTATCGCCCTATTGTAAAAACAACATTTATGGAAAGAATTTCCCCACTTCACCTCTGGACCTTATAGAAGGCAAGAAGGAATATGAATTAGAGCAGATATTAAAACATCAAGGTCCTCTGGGTAACCATCAATTCCTAATCTAATGGAAAGGGTACTTAGCAGAAGATAACTCCTGAAAACCAGAACAGAACTTGAAATGTTCCCAGTCTGCTCTAGATGAGTATAAACTCCTTCACCCTTACCACTTCCCCTTGTCTGCTCTTCTTCCTCCTCCTCCTACTAAGAAAACTACCCATCACAAATAGTCATAGCTTTTACCATTGACCAAGGCTTCCATTCATGCCTTGTATCCTTCCTCCCATCTCCCCTAACCCTTATGCTAATGAACCCAATTCACTAGATGCCTCTTATCTGCTACTTACCATGCAGGCACAACTTGCTGATGCTTAAGATAATCTTTTTCATGCAAAAATCAAGCAAGCCTTCCATGCCAATCCCTCCCATTCACCTAAACCCACTCTTTCTATTGGCAACCTTGTCCTTCTGTCCACCCAACACCATTATCATGACTACCTGCAAAAAGATGGTCATCATGTTGCCAAGCTCATGCCTCAATATGATGGCTCTTTTGCCATTACCAAGGCACATCCCAAAACCTCCACATATACCCTTGCACTTCCTCCCACATCATGCATCCATCCCACCTTTCATGTTAGCCAACTATGCAGGTACTGTTCAAACAATTCTCACATATTCCCCTTATGACACTGCAATTACCCTGCCCCCATCTTAATACCGGAGGGCCTCAAAGAAACCAAAATTGATCGCATCATCGATGAATGTCATGTTGGCCATGGATAACAATACCTCATGTGCTGGCTTAACTACAGACCTGAGGATGATAAATGGCTTACACACAAACAACTTCACAATTGTGCTGCTTTAAATCATTGGAAGCACTGGGCTTTTGCTTCATAGCATGGAAGGGTGCAACACACACATATTTGCTCTTGCACATTGACTTATCATGGACTGCACACATTATAGATTGCATATGTCAGGAACTCGTCATACTCATCATGACACCAGGAGTTGCATTATAAGAGACATACATCACACCCTAGCTATAACCTATATAGAGAGGCAACTCCCTCCCTATAGAGTATCCTGGTTTTTCCCTGAAATCACCACACTCTTGTCCAGTTCTGTTTCCAAGTGTTCCACCACACAGTGAAGTTACACTTTTTTTTTGAACTATAGGCCATTTTTGCAGTACCAGTGGTCGAAAAACAATTGTGCTAGTTCATGAGCTGAGAGTGAGTTAGTACAGGGAATAAGATGGACATCTGCCTAAAGATGATCTGTGATAGAGAGAATTATGTTGAATCCATGATCAGGAGGTAGGGGCCCAATAAAATCCATGGTGATAGAGTTTCTGCATTGATCAGATACTGGGAGAGGATGCAGGGGACCAGCAGGTGGGGAATTGGGTTGATTGTTGGGTGGTGGAACACTTGGAAACAAAACTGGACAAGGATGCAGTGATTTCAGTGAAAAACCAGGATACTTTACAGGGAGGAAGTTGCCTCTCTATATAGGTTGTAGCTAGGGTGTAATATATATCTCTTATAATGCAACTCCTGGCATCATGATGAGTATGACGAGTTCCTGACATATGCAATCTATGACATGTGTGATCCATGATAAGTCAATGTGCAAGAGCAAATGTGTGTGCATTGCACTCTCCCATACTATGAAGCAAAAGCCCAGTGCTTCCAACAATCTAAAGCAGCACAATTGCGAAGTTGTTTGTGTGTAAGCCATTCATCATCCTCAGGTCCATAGTTAAGCCAGTGCATGAGGTATTGTTGTCCATAGCCAACATAACATTCATCAATAATGTGATCAATTTTGGTTTCTTCAAGGCCCTCCAGTGTTAAAACAGGGGCAGGGTAATTGTGGTGTCACAAGGGGAATATGTGAGAATCATTTGGACAGTACCTGTATAGTTGGCTAACATAAAAGGTGGGATGGATGCATGATGTGGAAGGAAGCATGAGGGTATATGTGGAGGTTTCAGGATGTACCTTGGTAATGGCAAAAGGGCTGTCATATCGAGGCATGAGCTTGGCAACACAACAACTGTCTTTTTGCAGGTAGTTATTCTCTCAACACCCTACCAGTGTCCTCCTTACCACCTTCCACCAAGAAAGCTCCTGTTGAGCCCTTGCTTATTTCTTTCCTGTCTTTCCTTACAGATACTCATTTTTCTTCTTCCCTTTCCATACTTGCTTCCAAGTTCCCTTCAGAGGGCTTTGTAGCCTCACCCCCTGCTATATCCATTGGCCCTGCTGTTATTGCCCCCATTCCCATTCCTTCTCCTGCCATTAACATCATGTCCACTGGTATCCTTAGCATTGACCTACCTCTCTCCACCCATGTCCTTCATTATGGTGCTCCATCTCCTGACTACACCCACTGCATTATGACTTTTGTCATAGACTCTCACCTCACCATCCCCATTGGCTCACACCTTGACATGTTCTCTCCTTTCTGGCTTATATATCAGATCTACATGCAGCTCCTCTGTCTTCCTCTCCTGGCCTCCACCCTTGCCCACATCTCTCATGCCCAAGTCTCCCTTGCACAGGCACTCATCACATCTATCCATTGAGAGATCTTATCCAACATCGAAGCTCTTGCCTATTAGATGGAAATGGGTGAATTTCTCACAGATTTAGACCAATACATGCACAAGCTGGCCACTGCCAGGGGTTATACCCCTACTACCCCATCCACCTCTTCTTCTCCTCTTGACAATGATAAGCTTGCAGCCCTTGAACATGCCAAAGCCTGGTGGACCAGTCTTCATGGCAATGGTCACCTTTCTCCTTCCCACCCTCACTTTTATGAGGCATGCTTTCACTGCCAATGCCTGGGCCACATCTGCATCAATTGCCCATCCTACCAATGCCCATACTATCTCCACTGGCACCCTGTGTTATGGTGTCGATCTCTGAATGACCCATTCTAACCCTAAATGATCTGCCTTGAGAGGATGCATTGATTTCATTGTCAGATTCAGTTGGAATAGAATAAAAAGCATTGTAGTGAACTCAGAGTAGCAAGGCCTGAGGAGCCATTACAATATTAGGAGGGAAATGTCTGTATTGGTAAGGCACTAGATGATATATAAGATAACAGAGGTGGTTAAGGCTGGGGAGCCAAAACCAAGGAACTACTCTACTATTTATACTAAGTCCAGATGTGCACAGACCACCTCCAGAGTTAAGGGAAATACTAAATAAGGAACTAGGGCATAGGGTGTGCTTACTGAGAGTATGACCAATGGGCCATGTAATATAGGTGTATAGAATGGAAAGGCTATGTGAAATAAAAGGAAAGGGTCTAGGGTAAGCAGAAATTAAACCATGCCCTCTATCATGAGGCCAAGGAGATCCCATCTAGAGATTTGCCACAGATCAAATCTGACCCTCATCTAGATCCAGATCCAGATTCATCAGAGATCTAATCAGA
>JBBPKN010001342.1:0-17809 GCA_038089275.1 Pulveroboletus cf. rosaemariae | reverse complement strand
GGGCATCCCCTGATTAGGTAGTTCCTGTACTTAGTCAGCATGGTCTGTGCACCAGGCCTTGGAATATATAAAGGCAAGGGTAGGCAAGCTGGGATTCTCCAGTCTTGCTCACTTGAGTCTTGATTTAGGTTCAGTTTTACTGGCATAGGCTTAGTTCCTTGCTCCTTTGACTCTTAGCTTATTCCCACTCATTCATAAGTGGCCTTGGCTCTCACTTTTGTCTCATCATGCCTAGTTTGGGGCCACTAGCACAAAAGCCCTTTAGCAAGATAAGAAAGGCACTCCCCAAGGATTAGGGTTAGATTTAGGTCAATGCATCAAAAGTTGTGTTTCATAAGCTACTTATACTACTTTAGAATGTGCATAGACCACCTAGTGGATCCAGCACAATACTAAATAAGAAAATAGGGCATAGGGTAAGGATAAAGAGTATAATTAATGGCCATGTAGTAAAGGAGTGTGGAATAAAGAGGCTATATAGAAATAAAAGGAAAGGGTTCAGAGTTAGTGGAGATTAAACCATACCCTTAGCCATAAGGCCAAGAAGATCCCATCTAGAGATTTGCCACAATCACATTTGACTCTTATCTGGATCAAGATCAGATTTATTAGAGATTTGATCAGAAGATGCATCTATTATCTAAGATACTAGATCTAATCATAAGTATTGTCCAAACCCAAGGGAAAACTCTGAATAAACAACTTAACCATATTCTAGGGTTTATCCTTGTTTGGCATAGAAGTCTCATGGTCATGTGCTTGTCATGTGACTCTTCTGCTAGTGAACTGTTCATTTATAACAATAAGTATGGTAGCTCTGTATCTTGTACCTTAGTTCAAATATCAACCATAACATAATATTATGATTATCCTTGGCCTCCTCTTTGACCTCATAACTTAACATCATATCTTGCTCTGAGTCTCATGACTTGCCTTATAACTTGACATTATATCCCTTGATGAAAAGTCTTATGACTTACCCTGAACTTCTAACTCCCTTCTGGCCCCTTTGTAAATTGGAGCATCTGGTACTAGCATAAGGGCACACCACACAAGGTAAAGCCAAGCCCTATCCTCTTTGGAGTTATTTGAAGTACCCCTGGAGTATGTCACAGTTTATAACAGTATATTTGAACTTCTACTTGTGCTGGTACTACTATCATGTCTATTTGCATCACTAGAGCATGATTTCACACTATTATTAATCAGTTCAAGAGTTTTTTAGCCTGACATACTCCAAGTTTGGCATTACAGGCTTTTGTTCTCCCATCTCTTCCAACTTCTACTGGCTACATTATAGAACTTCAGAACAACTCAGAAGTACTCCCACCTCCATGCACTTCCACAAATTATAATGTTCCCCTGGAACTACCTAATAATCCCAGAAATGATCCTTTTGACAGTAACTTCAATATTTCAAATGAAGTTTTCAATCCATCTCCAGATAATGAGTCCATATTTTATGACATCCTCATTGACCTGGCTAGTGCTATTCATAACCTTACTTATCTGGCAAAAATTCTGAGGCCTTACAGTACACCAAGGTTCATGAACTGGACCAGTTTAACAAAGCAGATCTTTAGAAACTCTAAGTTTTCCTTGTTCAATGTGAGTTAATCTTTCAAGACCATTCCAGAGCTTTTGCTACTAACTACACTAAAGTCACCTATGCCCAGTCCTATCTCAAGGGCATGGCATTAAAATGGTTCAAACTGAACTGTTATTGAAGTACAAGCAGATGTGCTAAACTACTTCTAATCCTAACTTAAGGGCTCCTTGGTAAGTGCCTTCTACTACTAAAGGGCTTTTGTGCTAGTGGCCCTGAACTAGGCAAAGAAATGCAAATAAATCAAGCTGAACCACTTGTGAAAGCAAATAGGCACTGTCAATGATGATCTGTGAAAAAGGTATTTTCTTAGATACTAGACTAAACCAGAGCTTAGGTAAGCAAGACTAAGGATCCAGTCCTGCCTACCTTGCCCCTTATATATTGCAAGGGACTACTGATGACTAAGATATGAACTATCTAATCTAGTAACTCTAAGCCCTGGACATAAATAAAAAGAGGGTTGAGGGCATGGATTGGAAATGAAGAGTATGGCAGAAGGCCATGCAGATATGAAAGAATAGAAGAAAAGTAACTAGGAAATGAATGCAGGGTCAGAGGTGCTTGCACCATGAGGATAGAGATTTCTGCCACAGATAAGATCCAATCTACAGATCTGCCACAGATATATCTAAGATCCATGAAGATAAGACTGGTGGACATTCCCAGGGAAGATCCCAGAAAGATCCTAGTTAGGTGACTTATGGTCACATGACCACTGCTGAGGAAAAGAAATAATAAATACTTTTAAAGGAATCAGACCACAGACTAGGATTAAGCTGAAATTGGAGTTCCTTGTGCATGATCATGTGATGTGATGTGACTGGTTCTAGTGCAGGAGTGTTACTTTATAACAGTTATGGTATCAGATATTGTATGACACTTTCTAACTCTAACTAGTCCACCTTAAGAAAGTATAACAGTTTTAGTGTCAGAATTGGATTGAATAGATGATAGAGGAGAAAGTAATACTTAGGTTAGCAAGATCTGAGGAGCCATTGCATTAGTGTCCAGAGACAACCTATTATTAGAGGGCTATCTAGAAGTATAAAAGACAGTATAGGATACAAGATTTTAAGAATACAAGATTCTAAGAATACAAGTGGTTAAGGCTGGGGGCCTTGTACTAAATCTCACTAAGTATTTATATCTATTTTAGATAAGCATGAATCATTTTTGAAGCATAGAGTACAACTAAATATAGATAGGGCATAGGGCATGTTTACTGAGAATATAATCAAGTGGGTCATGTGAATAAGGTATATATCAGAAAGAGGCTATGTAGAATGGAAGGAAAGGATTCAGGGTCAGTGAAGATTAAGTCATATCTTTAGCCATGAGGCTAAGGAGATCCTATCTAGAAATCTGCCACAATTGCATCTGATCCTCATCTGAATTGAGATTAGATTCATCAGAGATAAGATCAGAAGATACATCTGTCATCTGAGATACTAGATTCAACCATAAGCTGTGCCCAAATTCAAGAGAAACTCTAAATATAACAATTTAACCATATTCTAGGATTGTTTCTTGTTTGGCATTGGATTCTCATGATTATGTGCTTCTAAACTTGTTATTTATAACATAAATCTCCTGCTAATGAAGAATCCTAACCTTTGTTTCTTGTGGATGGATAATTATAAAAAGTTCATTCAGGAACTTTGGACTAACTTTGAACCTCATGACCTGGTTAGGGATGCAGAGCACCAGCTAGACCAGTTGACTATAAAGAATAGTCAATGAATTAACAAATATGTAGTTGAGTTTAATAGGATTACTTCTCAAGTCTATGTTATAATTTTTATTCCATTTTCTTTATTTTCTCTTCATCCTTGCCACTCTTCACATTGTTATATTACATAACCTTTTCATATCTTCACCATTTCACATTTTCACCTCTTCACATTTCATACCTTCACTTTATTACAAGTCTAGGCTGGTCTAGACCTTGACATCATTTACCTCATGATATCTTTATGTATTTCTAGGTTTTTACTTCTTTTTTGCCATTGGTTGGCTTACTGTACTATAGTTTAGGGCCAGTCCATTGTACATGGTCTATGCACACTTCTGTAGTATATATAAAGGAGAGGTGCAAGCCTGGCTAACCTCAACCTTGCACACTTGAGCTTTCTGCTTTTACAAGTTCAAGTCTCTTGCCTCTTGTTTCATAACTCTTTGCCTAGTTCTGTTGACTCTAGCCCAAAGCCTTTATTCAGTAGCAATAGTAGAGTGCCCTCAGGCCTCAGAAGTTCTCTATCAGTAGTTTGCATCAAGAAGGTGTTTTAGTCTGGTGTTATAGAGAAGGTACCCTTTGTCACTGCTTCTATAGCAGTTTCCCAGACTGCATTAAAGATGATATCTCCTGCATCAGCAAGCCCCCAACCCTCAATAAGCTGTGCCAGCTTGCTCAAACCATCAATGCTCATTACTGGAAGTGTAAATCCAAAATTAGCTGCCAAGGAAAGTTATCTTACCCATTTAAATCATCTGACAAATCCTCTGCACCCTCCACTTCAACATCCAGCCCTAAGGAGTCAAAGAACAAGTTAGCTAGTTCTTCTAGCTTCCCCAAGTTATCTGTTCCTTAAAAGCAAGATTTATTGTCCAAGCTTGGTAAAAATGGTAAGCTCACTGCTAAAGAACACAAGCATTAACTCAAGAATTATTTCTGTATGTTCTGCAGTATCACTGGGCACATAGTAAAGGACTGCCCCAAATCTTTCTTCAAGGTAGTCAAAGTTCATGCCACCAAGACCTCCACTTCAGAGGCTAAATTAGAGGCCTTAGTAACTCCACACAGGCTGGAGGTTAGACTTAATGCATCTGCTTTTTCTTATCATGATTCCCTTATGCCTCTTATTATCCTTGTCTTTCATGACATTTCTTTATTTCCTGTTCTAATTGACTCAGGTTTTTCTGATTGCTTTGTAGACACCAAGTTAGTTAGTACCTATAACCTTCTAACCTATTCCATTTCTCCATTGCAGCTTTAACTTTTCAATGGCACTTCTAATTCTATGATTGCCAATGCCATTGATCTTTCTATTTTTTTTTGAAACTGGTGTTATTACTCTGATGATATTTTATTTCACTTTATTGAATGAATCTAGTTCTCTTGTTCTAGGACACAACTGGCTTGCCTGCCACAATTCATTGATTGATTGGATATTGAGTTGTATCTCATTCCAATCATTTGAACCAAACATGTTAACACTTCCAAGCTTACCTCCATAGCCTCCAGTCTTTCCAATTCAAGCTGATTCCAACTCCAATTCACTATATTCCTCTGACCCCAGACCTTTGTTTATTGAGCTACTTAGCTCATTAGCATTTACACATGCCTGTAGCCTTGATGGCTCAGTTCTGTTCTGCCTACAACTCCATTCTTTAGAGAGTTATTTCTGCTCTACCTCTATTATCACTTCTCCAGCTGACCTTTTTGGTGTCCCTCTGGAATATCATGACTTTGCCAATGTGTTTAGCAAAAACAAGGCTTCCATCCTTGTTCCCTATCACAAGTTTGATTTAAATATCAAGCTGGAAGAAGGTACCTTCCTGCCTATCAGCACCACCTACTTTCTTTTGCCCTCTGAGCTTGAAGTACTTAGAACCTTCTTGGACAAACACTTTTCTATGGGATTTATCCATCCCTTATTATCCACTCACACCATACCTGTCCTCTTTGTTCAAAAGAAGGATAGCTCAATTTGGCTTTGTATAGATTTCTGAGGACTCAACAAGATCACAATAAAAGACTGCTATCTCCCTCCCTACATCTATAATCTTCTTAATACTCCAAGCTGCACTACTATCTATACCAGGCTTGATCTTAGGCATGCTTACCATTTGGTTCACATTGCTGAGAGCAATGAATGGAAGACCTTCTTCTGCATGTGCTATGGCTTATATAAGTGGCTTATCATGCTATTTGACCTCACTAATGCTCCTGCAGCATTTCAGTGATTTGTCAACTCTATTTTTGCTGACCTCCTTGATGTCTCCATTATTATCTATTTAGACAATATCCTTATCCTTTCTGCTAATCAGACATCTTATTCTGAGCATGTCCATAAAGTTCTCCACAGGCTTCATAAACATAGCCTCTATACCAAACCTAAGAAGTGCAAATTCCATATGGACTCCACTGAATACTTGAGCTATTAGCTCTCTTCCTCTGAACTCACAATGTCTTCTAACAAAGTTAAGGCCATTCAGAATTGGCCTGAGCCTCATAGAATTCAAGATATTCAATTCTTTCTTGGTTTTGCTAACTTTTACTGCCATTTCATCAGAGTCTACTCTAATATTATCATTCCCCTTACTTGCCTTACTTATAAGGCTACTCCCTGGAGTTTTGATGCCTCCTGCCATGTCACCTTCCAGTGCCTCAAAGATACTTTCACCTCTGTCCCTGTTCTTACCCATTGGATTCTGGATGCTCCACTTATCATTGAGACTGATGCCTCTGATTATATTATTGCTGGTATTCTTTCATTTTATTGCTTGGACAACAAAATCCACCCCATTGCATTTTACTCATGCATGCTTTCTGCATCTGAACTCAACTATAATGCCTATGATAAAAAGCTTCTTGCCATCTTTAAAGCATTTAAGACTTGGTGTCACTATCTTGAAGGTTCTAGTACTCTGGTTGATGTTGTCACTGATCATAAGAATCTCAAGTATTTTGCTACTACTAAGCTTTTGACTCACTGGCAAGCCTGATGGTCAGAATTTGTTATAATGCACTTTTTCATTTTCACTCTTTTTGAACTTATCTTCATACTACTGTAGCTCTTCACATTATCACATCACATGACATCTTCACCTTTCACCTCTTCACAATTTCACCTTTTCACATCTTCACATGGCACAAGTCTAGAGCAATCTAGACTCTGATGTCATGCCTTATGTTTAACTCATGTATTTCTAGGTTCCTGCTTCTTTATTGCTATTGGTTGGCTTACTGTACACTACTTTAGGGCCAGCACCATTTACATGGTCTGTGTGCATTATGTAGCCATATATAAGGAGGTTGGCTCAAGCCTGGATTTTCCCAGTCTTGTGCACTTGAACCTTTATTGTTTTTGTTATTTCTTGGCTCTTATTATTTCTCTTCACTATTGCCTAGTTTGGTGCCACTAGTTCAAAAGCATCACTCAGGATTAGGACAGGCAGCACATACCAAGCTCAGGTGTTTAGGATTTAGTCAATGCATTAAGAGTTGCATTTCAGAATTCCTCTCCCAGTTCAATCTACTCATTTGTTTTTGCCCAGGCCACCTCAGTGCTAAGCCTGACTCTTTGACTCAATGTTGGGATATCTATCTCAGAAAGGAAAATAGCAACTATGCCTGCATTAATTTGCATAACCTTTGACCTGTTTTTACACAAGAGCAGCTTATTGCCTTACTTCAGATATTCTTCTTGGCCACTCTGATTTTCCAGGCTGCTACTCTTTTTGACTTTGACTTACTTCACTGTGATATTCTTTCAATGCTTCTTTCTGATCCTTTTACCTCTATTTAGCTCTCTGCCCCTTATTCACCTGATTCTCATTGGTCTATTGACTCAGAAGGTTTTCTACACTTAGACAATCAGATCTACATTCTACATATCTCTGACCTATGTCTTTAAGTTCTCTGTTTTAAGCATGATTATCCTCTATCTGGCCATTTTGGACAAAATTGGACCTTAGAGCTAATTCATCATAATTATACCTGGCCTGGCATATAAGCATTTGTTAGAAACTACATTTTCTTTTGTATAGCTTATGCCTGTGCCAAGGTATTCTGCCATAAATCCTATGTCTTTCTGAAGCAGCTCCCTATTTCAGAAAAGCCATGGAATTCCATTTCTATGGACTTTATCAAGCAACTCCTGACCTTTTTCAGTTACTTCATGATTTTTATTATTGAGGATTATTTATTGAAGCAGTGTATCTTTATTCCTACAAACAATAAGGTAACCTCTCTGGAGCTTGTTAAACTCTTCCTACTTCATGTGTTCTTCAAACATGGAGTTTCCTCTCACATGACCTTCAATTATGGTTCCAAGTTTGTATCCCATTTTTTTTGTTCCTTGGAACAAGCCCTTGATATTTGCCTCTATTTCATTTCTGGTTACCATTCAGAAGATAATAGTTAGACTGAGCAAATGAATTAGATCCTGGAATAGTACTTATGTGTTTATTGCAACTACCAACAGGACAATTGATCTGAGCTTCTTCTGCTCACAGAGTTTGCTTATAACAACACACCTAATGCTACTACAGATGTTTCCTCTTTCTTCACTAAAAAGGGCTACCATCTGAATTTCTCTGTTTACCCAGAATGCAATCTTACCTCTATCTAAGCTTGAGAATACACCATTGATCTTGACTTACTCCATGCCTTCCTTCATGAGGAAATAGCTGCTGCTCAAGTCAGATACCAAGGATTCACAGATATCCAACAATTTCTAATACTGGACTTTAAAGTAGGTGACCAGGTATTTGTCAAGGCTAAGTACTTTAGGACTACATGGCCATTCAAAAAACTTGCTGAGAAAAACTTAGGTCCCTACACCATCATTGCTCAGGCAGGTTTGCTCTCCTTTACACTTTACCTTCCAGAAAACATGAAGTCTGTTCATTTAGTCTTTTACATCTCACATCTCAAACCCTCTGTTTCCAATGTAATCCCTAATTGCATGCAATTACCCTCACCACCAGTTAAGATCAATGGTAAACTAGAGTTTAAGATCTCTGAAATCCTTGACTCAAAAATAGATCATAGGTGAAGAAACTGCAAATTGCTATATTTGGTTAAGTGGTTAGATTATAAGGGTACAGACAAGAAAACTTCATGGCTCCTTACTACTGAATTAGATCATACTTTGGAGATTGTGGAGAAGTTTCACCTCTGTTACCCAAACAAATCTGGGCCATTTTATGACTGACCAACTAAGTAGTTGATCTAGCAATCTAGTTACAAGATCCCCTATTTACTTAATGATTATCTTTCTGATCTCCTCCTTATCTTCATTGTCTATCACTGTAATTCTGCCAACTTTCACATATAGCTTCATTAACTCCTTCATTATCTTATTGATCTCCCCATTCTTTGCCTCACCCCTGGAACCTCCCTTGTCTTCCCCCTTAGCCACTTATGCCCTGTTCAAGGTGTTGACCAGCTACCCCAGCAGCTGGTTCTTGCACCTCATCTTCCACTATATCTTCCTGTCTATCTCCCTTATGAATGCCTTTATTAGGTAACATCCCTTGGTTATCTGCCAAAAACCCTTCTTTGTCTTCTCTGAATCTGCCCTGCTACTGAGCACTCCATTCTTCCCTGCCTTCCTTCTCTGCTTCCTTTCCAGCTTTTTCTGGCCAGAGTAATCTATTACAAATAACAAGTTTGCTAGCAGAAGAGTCATGTGACAAAGCATGTGATCATGAGAATCCTATGCCTTACAAGGACAAATGCTAGAATATGGTTAAGTTGTTTCTTCAGAGCTTTCCCTTGGATTTGAACACAGCTTATATGGTTAAATCTAGTATCTTAGATAATAAATGCATCTTCCAATCATATTTCCAATGAATCTGATCTTAATCCAGATAAGAGTCAGATGTGATCATGGCAGATCTCTAGATGGAATCTTCTCAGCCTTATGGCTAAGGGTATGGTTTAATTTCTGCTAACCCTGAATTCTTTCTTTTATTCTATATAGTCTTTTTCTAATACATTCCTTTACCACATGGCCCATTGGTCATACTCTCAGTTAGCACACTCTCTGCCCTATTACTATATATAGATAGTTAGCCCTGCACCCTGATAGTTCATGTACCATTCTGAATAGTATATAAGTAGGTAGTTCTTTGATTAAGGCTTTCCAGCCTTTATTATAAACTAATACTATTTAAATAGAAGTTAATTTTATCTTTACCCTACACTAGCTTTCTTTCTCTATTTAGATCCACTTTATCCCCTTTCTTATATCCTATGTCTTTATTCAGCTAGTTCATGTATACCTCATGGCATGATTAGCTAATAGTATATAAGGGCAAGAATCTAAACTGGAGAATCCAGTTTAGAGCACTTATTCCATGGTTGCTCTTTTTCTATGTGGGCACTTCTCAAGGCTGCCTTTCTCTTTTGAGGTTTGAGTCTCTAACACTTGCTCTAAACTCTTTACTTGAGTGGTGCCATTTGTTGCCATGACTGTTGCCTTAGTGGTCATTCCCCCATCTTTGTTTGTCATCAATCACCATTACCCCCAGTTTCTCAGTCATTGCCCAAGTTGGGCAGAGAATTCCTGTAGAACCAGCTTATATTTCAAAATCAAGTAGAAGAAGCCAAAGAAGTTTTTTCAGACATTTCAGGACCTGAGTAGGTTCAAAAACTATCTTAGCCAAGTTGATGGCTGTGCATTTGGCAGTGTCTGTAGAACTGCATGGCATTGTGGATTATCCTGAGAAATCCTCAGATGAACCAGTTCATGTCCTAAAACCAAGTCTATTGTTTTACAGATACTAGGCTTTGCTGCTGTTGGAACATAGACCAGCTCACATCAAGAAAACTGAGCTGTTGCATTGTGGGTAATTAAGAAACCCTTGAGAAGTTTTTATTTTCAGTTTGCAAGTTGTGCTGAAGCTGGAGGTGATTCCTTCAATAACAAAAATCATATGAGTTTATTTTCACAAACTTAGCTAGCTTGAGCTTCACACTCCCTTGGTCATGCTCCTTAGTCCTTATTTTTGAGTTCTTTTCATTTGGGTCAGATCTAGCTAAGCCTAAGCTTCATGCTCCCTTAGTCTATGCTCCTTGGTTGCCCATTTACAAGTTTTATTACCCTTTGCCAGAGTTGTCAGATCTTCATTATCAAAAACTGGACAAGCAAGTTTCAAGATGTTAAAGAAGATTTTTGGGCCTTACTGCCAATAAAGAATCAAGTTCTTGTGCCATCTTTTCATTTACAGAGTTATCAATCCATTGGTCAAATCAGTCAAGATTTATTACAGCTAAACAAAAGTCATGTTGGGCTGGACAGCCATGGTAAACTACAATGTTTTAAAACTATTATGGATCAAAACACATTGTTAAACTGTTTTGGTATTGTAGGTCATCCTGTGAAACCCTCATAGTTTGTTGGAGTCCTCAGAACCATCATAAACCAGCTTATGTTATTACAATTGAGCAGTATAACCAGCTCATGTCACAACAACCAAGCTGTATGTTGTGGAATTGAACCAGCTCAAGTCCAAACAGGTAAACCAAGCAACCATGAGTTTTCTTTGAAGCTATCAAGCAGATTTTTGATTTTCTATGCTTTTACTGGCTAAGTTCCCAGTTTACCCTTCCAAGTTTACCCTTTTGAGTCTGCTGTAATTGATTAACAGAAGTCAAATCTGCTGAGAAGCCTTAAAGAGTTTGTTGGTGTTTTCAACCATTACAAGAGATTTGTTGGAGTTCATATAACCATCAAATTCAGGGAGACCTTAGCAGGTCTATAAACTACTTTATGAGTTGTTTTTAGCAATAGAACAAGGGTCACACTGTTAAGTATCCAGTTCTTCATTGTTTCAAGTTGCTCAAGGCTGGAATAAGGGTTACACCTCATTAAGCATCCTACATCCAGTTTCTGAGTCTTCCAGTGCATTTCCTTAGAACAGGGGTTGCCATGTGTTGATTCAGGGTTACAAGTTCAGCCATTTGACCAACAAGATGTTTGTCAGTGTTTGAACAACTGTCCTAAGTTCCTTTTTCACTGGTCCCCCTCTCTCATCCATCCTAACATTGCCAGTAATCAGTCCCTAACCCCCAACATACCCTCACAGATTCCTTACATCATGCCTCATGCAGTAGTCAAGGTTTTCCAGTCATACAAGTTTGCATATGAGTTTTGAGAAAGCCTATATGCCATTACCATGAGAATCCACCTATGTTGCCACCATCTTCTCTCTGAGCCTGCCACCCTTCAATTCCCAACTCCTGCACAATACTGCCATTGCATCCCACTCTCTACAAGTTCCACACATGAGTTCCTGAAGAGTATAGGAGCTACAGTACATAGCTACCAGATTTATTCCATCCCATATGAGCATTCTCTGAGTCTCACAAGTCCCCTTTCCATTTCCCCACCACTATGAGTCTTCCATTCTCATGCCATTACTTATAAGCCCCCATATTCCCCATCTGTTATGGTTGGCAATGTTAATGTGTTCAGTAATGAGCTTAACCCTAATTAAGGGCTTAAACATTGTTGATCTTGGTGTTATAAGAGTAAAGCAAAGGTGGAATAGAAGTCCTAGTGAGACCACTTGCAATAGAGATACAAATGCTCAAGACTAGAGCTTGAAACATGCTAAGGCTACAGTATTTATATAATACAGAAAAGTGCACAGACCAAGACCCTGATGGGAGAATTCCCATGGACCCTGAGGCACCATCAAAAAGAAGAGAAGTTATCATGAGAATAGCCAATGACTGAAAAGAAGTGATGCTTCTAAAATGGAAGAACAACAGAAATGAATAACAGGTGTAAGACATGAGGCTAACCCTATGCCCTGGGTCTAGACCAGTCATATGACCTGATAAGATAACAGATTAGATAACCATGTGGAAAGATAAGATAAGATCACATGATTTGAAAATTGAAAAATGCAAACTATAACACTATCCCCTTTTTAGATCTCAGATTCCAGATGAGACACAGCTAATGATACAGCTTCAGTGTGGTTTTCATAGGGTTTGAACAGAGCTTGAAAAGAAGATAGATCCATGGTAAAGAGATGGTGAGATGCAGAAGGATGGAGTTTGTGAAATTCTTCAATAAGATTGGGAGAGTTTGTTAAATTGTTTTTTGTTTGCCAAGTACAGTCATTTTCTCCATAACCTGTCCAATAAACAAGATATTCCAGTTTTTCACCTTTAATACAAGAGTCAACAATATAATTGACTTTGTATTCTTCATGGCCATCTTTAGTAACAATGATAGGATTGGGAGTAATAATATCTTGGCCATGAAGCAATGGCAAATATGGTTTAATGCACAATATATTGACTATAGGGTGAATTCACATTGTGGAAGGCAGTTTGAGATGAACTGCATAAGAAATTACTTCCACCACTGTAAATGGACCAATCCACTTTTTAGACAACTTCTTGGAAGGATATGGAAGCATAAGATTCTTTGTGAATAACAGAACTTGTTGACCTTTCTGATACTAAGGGAGATCTTTCTTGTTCTGTTTTTCCATTCAAATCTCTGTTTCTTCTAATGCTTCTTTTACTTCCTTGAAGGATCTTGACATATCTCACAGGAAATGAGAGGATGGATTAACTGCAGTAGGAGCTTCAAAACCCAGACAAGGATGATAGATCTTTGTGATTTCAAAAGGAGATGTCTGGGTTGAAGTGGAATATGAATTATTATGATGGTATTCTGCAATCTTGATCCAGTCTGCCCATGATTTCTGTCATTTGACAATAAAGTTACATAAATATTGCTCTAGTTCCCAATTTATCTGCTCTGTTTGCCCACCTGTTCTGGGATAATAAGCTGTAGAGATCTTCTGCTTGATCTGGAGAATCTCATTAAGCTGCTTTGTGAATTCCGAGACAAATTGAGGGCCACAATCTGAAACAATAGAAGAGGGAAGTCCATGCCTAGACCAGACATGATCTCTAAATAATTCTGCCACATAAAGAGAAGAAAAAGAAGATAAACATAAAATAAAAATGACTTCTTTTGAAAATCTATTAACAACCACCATTATTACATCAAATCCTTTTGAACTTGGAAGTCCAGTAATGAAATCCACAGAAATATCTTCCCATGGAGAAGAAGCTGTAGGAAGTGGACAAATAGGAATAATGGCTTCAGATCCCTTGGATGTAGTGCATGTGGAACAATAAAAAACAAAAGATGCAATATCTTCATTGAGGCCTGATCAATAGTAATATCGAGATAAAAGTTGTTTTGTGCAATTTTGACCTGAATAACTGCCTAATGGGGAAGAGTGAAACAAATTAAGAGCTTCTATATATAAATCTTCCAGAATGAATATTTGTTTTCTTTTGTTTAAATAGACCTTGTTTTCTAAACTATAACACCAGTGGAAAGGAAGTTGTAAGTCCACTGATGCCTGTTGTACATGAGTAAAAAATGAAGATGAAAGAGAAACTACACATTGAAAAATATGGGAAGAAAGCATGACAATTTGTTTATTTGGTTTCAATTTGTTTTCAAAATGGTTGTGTCTTCTGGACAGAGTATCTGCTCTATCATTGATAGGACCCAGTTTATAACACATCTTGAAATTAAATTCTGCCAATGTGGCTTGCCATCTAGCTTGCCTAGGAGACAGATCTTGTGGTTTCTTCCAGTACTTCAGATTTTTGTAATCTGTCCAGATCTCAAAGGAGTCTCATCATATTAAATAATGTTGCCAATCATGAAGAGCATGAATAACTGTGAGAAGCTCTTTGTCATAAATGGGGTAATTCAATTCTGCAGTATCCAAAGAGTGAGAAATATACACTGTGGGTTGCCAAAGACCATTTTCTTGTTGATAGGATAATACTGCTCTGATGGCAACATTCAAAGCATCAGTTTTTAAATGAATGGGTTTAGAGGAATCAGGATAACACAAGAGGGGTTTGGAGATAAGGATTTCCTTTAAATGAACAAAGGCTGTTATACAGCCCAATATCCATTCAAATTTAATGTCTTTTCTTGTAAGGGAATTGAGGGATCTTGCAATATTAGTAAAGTTAGGAACAAATCTTTGATAATAGTTTGCTAATCCTAAAAAGGCCTGTACTTGTTAAATCATTCTGGGAATGGGCCAATTTCAAACTGCACTTGTCTTGTTGAGTTGCATCTGTACCCCCTTTTTTAATACAACCATGCCCAGATAATCAACTTGTTCTTGAGCAAAGTGACATTTTGAAGGCTTTAAGAAGAGGTCATGGTCATGAAAATAACCTAAAACTTCTGCAAAAATTTCAAGATGTTGATTACAATTCTTGTCCTTTGTAAAAATCACAATATCATCAATATAGATTACCACATGTTCCCACATATTGTGGAAAATGTTGTTAACCATTGCCTGAAATGTACTTGGGGAGTTGCACATCCCAAAATACATTACCAGAGGCTCAAAAGCCCCTATTGGCATTGTGAATGCCCCTTTCCATTCATCATCTTCTTTCATGTGAATATTGTTATATCCCCATCACAAATCTAAAGTGGTGAACATATCAGCACCATTTAACCTATCAATCAGTGTTGATATCAAAGGCAAAGGATAATTGTTCTTGATAATGTATTCATTTAGGTACCTATAATCAATTACCATTTTTTTTCCACCATCTTTCTTGCTAATGAAAAAGACAAGAGACATTTGTGGAGATTTTGATGATCTGATGAAGCCCTTTTTCATCTTCTTGTCTACAAATTCACATACTTTCTTCATTTCTTCATTTGAAAGCAGAATTATATAACCCTTCTTTGGTATAAAGCTTTCTTTTAACTCCACCACATGATCCCAGGGTTTGTGGGTAGGCATGCATTCTGATTCATGCTAAGAGAAAACAGGAATAAATTTCCACAACTCTTTTGGTACTTCCTTTTTTAGTTGCAGTTGTTCTTTCTCAGTTACCCTTCTTGATATGAGATGCATATCACAATCTGCTGAGCATCTAGGAAAATCAATAGTTTTCTTAATCCAATCAATTTCCAGATTGTGTCTTGCAAACCAATCATATCCTATAAGAAGGTCTAGGGTTTCTAAAGAGGAAACATAAGCATTTATGCATTCTGTGTGCCACTTCCCATTTTTCCCTTTTATGGCTATATAAATAATAACATAGTGAGCGATTTTCCCAATATTATCCTCTGTTCCATCTGCATTATACACTGTTAAAGGTTTAGGCATATTTTTTTCATACAAACCATGTTTCCAAACAAATTTTTGATTGATGAATGTTACTGATGCTCCAGAATCCACTATTGCAAAGGTTAGTCCACACAATTCCATTTTCAAACCATTTTTTCCCCTAACTTCTCTATCAATTTTTACACTTACACCAAGTTCATCTCTTTGCTTTTGATTAAATAGTTTGGCTAGATCTTGTCTTTCTTTACTTTCTATTGCAAATAAATGTCCATTAATATTGTCAGATGGAATTAAGCACCCTATTTCTGGGGCCACACTCAATCAAGATGCCATCACAGAAGAAATAACCAGATTTCATTTCATTGTATGAACATTAAAACAAGAAGAAGAAAAAAAAGAGCATACTGGGATTTCTGTCTCTAACCTAACAGAGTCCCTTAGACTTTTCCTGCTGCCTCCTTCTGCTTCTGTTCCATCTCAAATACATCTTGGAAGTAAGCCTGGGCTTTGTCCATACTACCCCATGATACTATTGGTATTTCCTGGAATCTAGCAGTGTCCACCATATTGTAAACTGGTCTGATAGAAACCAGTTCTGCTGTTTGCCAACCATTTGCATTAGGCAGAGTAAAATCCAAAAATCTAACAGGCTGAAAATATTGTGCCTGCATACCTTGTTGCCTCTGGTTTTGTCCCTGAGGCTGGAGATCCTTGCCAAAGTTGTTTGAGGGCTGCAGTGCTGCAGGGTTAAAAACTCCCTTGCAATCTCTTGCAAGGTGCCCTGGTTTGCTGCATTTGAAACAGGTGTGGACCTGCATTGCCATTTGTTGATCTATTTCCATGGATACACCATACCCAGGTTAAGTGCTGACTGTTGTAAAGTGAAGAGGAGGGGGTCATTGCAGATTATAAGTAGGTCAATATTGAGAAGAGGGAGGGTTTCTTGGAGGGTTGAATCTTGGAGTGAATGTTGGGGTACCTCTCTCTATGGCCATTCTTTCAAATGACCTTCCCAACCTCCTAATCATTCCTGCCAATTCTCCTAGATTGTCTGTCATGCCTTGCATGCAGACCTGCTGATAGATTCTGTAATGAATTTGCACTCTCATTAGTTTGACCACATGATCATTACTGATTTTGACATCCACTCTTAACACCTCAAACTCCTGGAGGTATTCATCAATTGAGTTCCTTTGTTGTAATGCTTTTAATTTTTTCAGTGCTTCATGTGTCAGCTCATTGATGTGAAAGTATTTTCTTAGCTCTTCAACTATTCCTGCAAAATCTGGCCAAGCATCTATTCCCCACTTTTCCACACTTCCATTACCTTTCTCATAGTATTCATCCTCCTTCTTGATGTACTTCTCTTGCATAATTTGAGCATATCCTTCTGCTCATCCTTTCAACCTGGATAAAACAGCCACTGTCTGCTCCCTAGTATTTCTCCATTTTTGCTTCACATGCCAGATTGACATGCTAGTGAACCACTTCCTCCATGTCTTCTTTTTGCCATTCCATTTTCCTGGATCAGCAATCTTCTTCAATGACTCTCCTGTCTACATAACTTCTTCTACCAGTGTTCTTATCAAATCTCCAAGTTTCCCACTCATATTTATTCCACATGTAGCACAGGTTAAAGGCCAGAAGAGGGGCTGGCAGTACAAGGGTTGGGGTTCTGTCTTGAGAGGGACAGGCTCCAATAGGATCAAACCTAACTCAGTTGACTTTTCTTCTTGGAAGCTACTTGCATATGGGTTGAAGTTGAACAGTTTGGGCTACTGTCTTTGGGAGTCAAGAAATGGTCTTTAGTAAGGTAAAGGGGCAAAGGGATTGGAGCCTATCTGTAATTGCAACTTTCCTGTCCCTTTCTCTTTTTTCTACAAAATCCTTTCTGGTTTGTTTGTCAAATGCATTGAATCTTCTCTGAAATAATTGATATCTGAATTCATCATCCTCAAATCCTAAAACTGCTTTGAAGATAAAGTTTTTGAGCTGTTTTTTGTGTCCCCATGGATATTCTTTCTTTATCAAAAAATGTTTTTTCTACAATATGCACCCTTAACTAGTATAGAAGTCTTGAGCAAGTGTTATGGTTAATGATGTTGATGTGTTCAGTAATGAGCTTAACCCTAATCAAGGGCTTAAACATTGTTGATCTTGGTGTTATAAGAGTAAAGCAAAGGTGGAATAGGAGTCCTAGTGAGACCACTTGCAATAGAGATACAAATGCTCAAGACTAGAGCTTGAAACATGCTAAGGCTACAGTATTTATATAATACAGAAAAGTGCACAGACCAAGACCCTGATGGGAGAATTCCC
>JBBPKN010001341.1:0-17812 GCA_038089275.1 Pulveroboletus cf. rosaemariae | reverse complement strand
GCAGATTATCTAAGGAGAGAATGGAGATATGAACAGAGTTGTATCAGAATGGTATGGAGTTAGCATAGGTAAAGTTGTAATCAATTGTTAGATAGGAAAAGACAGAGGTAAAGGGAACTAGAAAGCACACAGCTTAAAGCATAAAAGTAACCAGAGTTGCATCAGAGACATAGCAGAGTTGACCCATTGGCACAGGATGTGACAGTATTCCCCTCTTAAGGCCTGAACCCCTGAAGGATGTGAAGCACGTGCTCTTGATGAATAAGTGAGTGGAGCGGGCATTGGAGTTTAGCTGGCCAGAAAACCATAAAAGCAAATACCACCCCAGAAACTTCCACACTAGTATCCCTTATCATGTCTTCATTCACTGACATTCACACCTGGTCTCATGAACACCTGGAGGAGTGCATTAAAGATGAAGAGGAGCTTGGTAATGCAAAATATGCCAAGTAGAAGTGGTGGGGAAAAGTGAGAAGAGAGAAGGAGCCTCAGAAGAAAGTGGAGGAGGCTTGGAAAGCAGTGGCAGTGGTCTGGAAATGGGTGAGTATTGGAAATGGGATTGGGACCTAGCACTCAAAAACTGGCTTAGATGGAGGAACTTTACCAAGCTCAGAAGGTGGGGTCAAGTAACAGCAATGGCAAAAGGAGAGCAGAAGAGGGACCAGGGTGCTGGAGGTGCAATGACCAGGAACTGGAGTGCCAGGTGAGCCTGGGCAAGTCAACATCATGCCTTGCCTATATAGAGGCAAAGGTGAGGTGTGACTGCCCCAGCCAGGAGAAGCCAGAGAGGAAGCAAAGACAGAAAGTGAAAGAGGAAGGGGTGCCCAATAGCAGGGCAGACTCAGAGGAGACAGAGGAGGGTCTTCAGCAGGTGGCTAAGGGCTGTCGCCTGGTGAAGGTGTCAATAAGGGAGGTGGGCCAGAAGGTATGGCGAGAGGCCAAACACAAGAACCAGCTGCTAGAGTGGCTGGTTAATGCATTGGGAAAGGCATGGGTGGAGGAGACTGGAGAAGCCAGGAGTTCAGGGAGTGAGGACAGAAAGGTGGACAAGGTGGCAGCAGAGCTGTCAGAATTTTGTGCAAAGATTGGCAAAATTTCCATGGTAGACAAGGAGATCAAAAAGGCAATTTTAGAGTAGGTAGAGGGTCTTGTGACTAGATCACTAGATCCACTACAGTTGGTTAATCATAAGATGGCCTGGATTTGTCCAGGTAATGGAGATGAAACTCCTCAATGATCTCCAAAGCATGCCCTAATTCAGTAGCAAGAAGCCATGAGGTCTCCTCATCAGTATTCTCATAACCTAACCACTTAATCAAATATAGTAATTTGCAGTTCCTTTGCCTACAATCTATCTTTGAGTCTAGGATTTCGGAAATCTCAAACTCTGGTTCACCATTGATCTTAACTGGGGGTGGGGGTGGTTGCACATGATCTAGGATCATGTTGGAGACAGAGGGTTCAAGTTGAGAAACATAAAAGACCAGATGAACAGACTTCATGTTCTCTGGAAGACAGAGTGTAAAGAACAGTGAGCCTGCCTGAGCAATAATGGAATAAGGACCTAAGTTCTTTTCAGCAAGTTTCTTGGAAGGCCATGTAGTCCTAAAGTACTTAGCCTTGACAAATACCTGGTCACCTACTTTAAAGTCCAGTGCTGGAAATTATCAGGCATCTGTGGGTCCTTGGTATCTGACTTGGGCAGCAGTTATTTCTTCATGAAGGAAGGCATGGAGAGAGTCGAGGTCTATGGTGTATTCTCAAGCTCAGATAGAGGTGAGATCACATTCTGGGTGCATGGAGATGTTCAGATGGTAGCTCTTGTTTGCAAAGAAAGGGGAAACACCTGTGGTAGCATTAGGGGCATTGTTATAAGTGAACTCCATGAGGGGCAGGAGTTTGGACCAGTTGTCCTGCTAATAGTTGCAATAAATGCATAGATACTGCTCCAGGATTTGGTTCATTTGCTCAGTTTGACCATCACCCTCTGAATGATACCCAGAGATGAAGTGGAGACAGATATTGAGGGCTTGACCCAGAGAATGGAAGAAATGGGAAACAAACTCAGAACCTCAATTGGAGGTAATGTGGGAGGGAACTCCATGTTTGGAAAACACATGGAGTAAGAAGAGTTTAGCAAGCTCTAGGGAGGTCACCTTATTGTCTGTAGGAATAAAGATGCACTGCTTCAATAGACGATCTACAACAATGAGAATGGCAGAGTGACCAGAGGAAACCAGAAGCTATTTGATGAAATTCATAGAGATGGAATTCCATGGCTTTTTTGGAATGGAGAGCTGCTTGAGGAAACCATAGGGTTTGTGATGGGGTACCTTAGCATGGGCGCAAGCTGTACATAAAGAAACATATTCCTTAATGAATGCTCAAATGCCAGGCCAGATATACTCTTGGTGAATCAGCTCCAGTGTCCAATTCTGACCAAAGTGTTCAGATAAGGGGTGGTTGTGCTTGTAGTGGAGGACCCAGAGTTGGAGGTCAGAAGCATTAGGGACATAGATGCAGTTGTCCAAATGCAAGAAACCTTCTGGGTCTCTAGACCAATGAAAGTTGGACAGGAGGATACTGGAACAGTGGATAGAGGTGGTAGAGTCAGAAGGGAGTGCCAAGATGATGTCACAATGGAGGGTTTTGATGTCAAAGAGGGATGTGGACTGGAAGACTACAGATGCTAGGAAGGAAGCCTGGAGGAATGCAGCAAGTTGTTTCTGCATGAACACAGGCTGGAAGTTATGCAGATTAATAAGGGCATAGTTGCCATTCCCTGCACTGGGATAGATGTCCCATCATTGAGTTAGAGCATCAGGTTTAGTGCCTAAACAGCCAGGATGAAAATGGATGATTAGATTAAACTGAGGGAGAAACTCCAACCAGCAGGCTTACTGGCAGGTCAGAAGTTTAGACATAGTGAAATATTCCAGGTTCTTGTGATCAGTGAAGCATTATCTAAAAGAACAGATGCATTAAGTTTAACCTCCAGTAAAGCACAGAAAGGATTAATGCAATCTCCAGCCCATGCAGAGTTACAGAGGCTGCAGACTATTTTTTTGCCTTTGAGACAGAGGCCTCTGGTTTGGTTTCTGGAGTGGAGGTTTTGGCACTGTGAGCTTTCGCCACCTTGGAGAAAGACTTAGGGCAGTCCTTTGCTATATGCTCTGTGATACCACAGAACAAACAGAGGTAATTCTCCAGTCGACACTTGCATTCTTCAGTAGTGAGCTTACCATTCTTACCAAGCTTGGACAATAAGTCCTGTTTCTGGGGAATGGATGACTTGGAGGAGCTGGAGTAAGTAGCTAACTTGTTCCTTGATTCATTAGAACTGGAGGTTGAAGTGGAGGATATGGTGGGTTTATTGGAGGACTTGGATGGATGAGACAACTTTCCTTGTCAGCTGAGTTCGGATTTGTGCTCCCAGTAACAGGCATCAATGGTCTGGGCCAGCTGGCACAGCTCAATGAGTGTCAGTGGCTTGCCAACACAGGAAAGGTCATCTTTGATATGGTCTGGAAGACCATTATAGAAATAGTGGCAGAGGACACCTTCTCTGTAACCCTGGACTTGGGATGCAATTCTGTTAAACTCAACTACATATTTGTTAATTTATTGACCATTCTTCATAGTCAACTGGTCTAGCTGGTGCTCTGCATCTCCAACTGGGTCATGGGGTCTGAAGTTGGTCTGGAGTTCCTAAACAAACTCCTTATAATTGTCCATCCACAAGAGGTGGAAGTCAGGGTCTTCAGTAAGGAGGAGGTCAGGCTCAAACCATTCCAATGCCATGCCCTTAAGGTAGGACTGAGCATAAGTGACCTTGGCTCAGTCATTGGCAAAGGCTTTGGAATGATCCTGGAAATTTAATTTGCATTGCACCAGAAAAATGTGGAGCTTTCAGAGATTAGTTCCATCAAACTGGTCCAGTTCCTGTACTTTGGTATGCTGCAATGTTTCAGGGGTACAATGGAAAGAGCAAGCTAATCCATGGATGGCACTAGTGAAATCAGTGATAGTGTCATGGTAAATGGGAATAGATTCCAGGTCTGGAAAAGGTTCAGGGTTATCCTCTGGAATATCAGAATACTCATCAAAGGGATTATCTTCAGATTCATCTGGTACTCCTGGCTGGGCACCACAGTTGTCAGGGGTGTGGGGAGGTTGAGGAATCTTGGAACCATCAGAGACTTCATCAACTTGAGCACTAGATGTGGATAAGTGGGAGGAAGCAGGAGCCTGTGAGGCTGAGCCTGATATGCAGTGAGCAGAGAAGCTTTTAAACTGATCTAGGACAGTGTGGGAGCAAGCTCTGGTTACATGGATAAACATGATAGCAGTACCAGCACAAGCGGGAGTTTGAATATACTGTTATAAATGTTTTGACATACTCCAGAGTGGATGGAGCTTGGCTTCACCTTATGTGGTGTGCCCTTATGCTAGTACCAAGTGCCCTGATTTATGGAGGGGTCAGAAACTATCAGAGGTCCAGGATCAGCCATAGGGCTTTTTTCCAACAAGAGGCACAATGTCAAGTCATGGAGTAAGTTGAGGGACTTTAGGGTAGGGTACAACATCAAGTCATGAGGCAGGAGGGGTTTTGGGAGGGATTATAACATTGTATTATGGTTGATATTCAAACTGAAGTACAAGATACAGAACTCCAGTACTTATACCTCAGAGAGGCAGATTATCTAAGGAGAGAATGGAGATATGAACAGAGTTGTATCAGAATGGTATGGAGTTAGCATAGGTAAAGTTGTAATCAATTGTTAGATAGGAAAAGACAGAGGTAAAGGGAACTAGAAAGCATGCAGCTTAAAGTGTAAAAGCAATGGGAGTTGCATCAGAGACATAGCAGAGTTGATCTGTTGGCATGGGATGTGACATTGTCCACAAGACTTACCTTTGATAGAGTCTCCCTCTTGTTCCTCTAGCAAGATCTATGCTAGTCCCTACCTGGGCCTAATGTAACAAAAGAAGTAGCATGTTCTACTTGCAGCTGCCTTCACTGCAGACTGCTTCCCATTATTCCTCTCAAGCAACCCTCATTATTTGACTTTCTCTGGGATAAGTCTAGGGCCTTGATCTCAGACCCTCTTGAGTCCACTTTGGAGCCTGAGAATTCCTCTCCTCCAGAATGCCCTTTTACACCAGAAAATGTACTCACAAATATCTTAGTTCCCTCCAAGAAAGAAATCCAGAAAGATCATAATCTCACACATGAACTTTCCTCTTTATTACAGATCCCTTGTGTCCTGACTTCACCCTCTCCCACTTCTCCACAAAGCCAACAGAACTTTGCCTCAGTGTTCCCAAGTACTTCAATGGTAATCAATCCAAGGCCAAGACTTGGCTGAATATAGTCCAGTTTTATCTTTTTGTTAATAATATGGTCTACAACTCCAATAAGAAGAAGATCACCTATACCCTCTCATTCATAAATAAGGGCCCTGCCCAATTATGGGCTGCCACATACCAGAAGCAATAAATTTCAGGTATCATCATTACTATGGGAAGTTTTCCCATTTTACCTCCACATTCCTGAAAGTCTTCCAGCAACAGGACACCATGAACATTACCATCCATTGGTTGGCAAATACACAGATGAAGCCAGAGAAGAAGGGAGAGTGGACCCCTTTCTTAGCTAAGTACACTGCTGAATTCCAGAATCATGTGGTCACTGCTAAAATCTCTGATCACAATGTTCTTATCAGCTACTATGAAATAGGGCTTGCCCCCTACCTTACTCATCACATCCATAACCTGGATACAATCCCCACAACAATCACCAAGTGATATTCTAAAGCTACTCACTTCCATGGAACCATAAAGCATGCCCATTTCATAAAACAATGATGAAAGAATCCTCATGTATTTGCTTGGACCTCCCTGACCTTGACTACATTCTCCAAACCAGAGAAAGATTCCAATGCAATGGACATAAATGCCATGAAATGTGGCCAACTCACTGATGTGGTGTAAGCACACTGCATTAAGAATAAAATTTGTTTTAAATGCCAGAAATCTGGCCACTTTGCAACCAACTGCACCACTTTTCCCACTCCTTCCACCCCCACCCCTGCCCCTGTAAAGACACCCCTCACATCAAGAAGGTTTCTGCTGAAGAACCAATGACAAATATCAAGGAGGTTAGTGATGATGAATCTAATGACAGGGTGGCTAGAGTGAAGCTGAAAAAAAGGAAAGATGAAGAAGATGGTTAGCAGTTTGGATTTTTAGAATGGAATACCTCCTCTATACAAGGTACTCCCTCCCTCTCTTGTGCACCAGTACTTATATCTGCCTCAAAGAAATCTATGTATCTTCCAGTACAAGTCTCTCCTGCATCTTGTGCCAAGAAAGTTGTAGTCACCCATGCTCTCATCAATAGTGGAGCACAAATCAACTGTATTGACTGGGACTTTGTCAAGAAGTACCAGCTCCCCACCTTGAAACTCTCAGAATCCATTGTCATTCACAACATGGATCACTTCAAAAACAAGAAGGGCAAGATTACCAGGACTTGCAACCTTCTCCTTCACCTCAAACAATCTGTTCTCCTGGTCTCCTGCCATGTCATTGCATGTGGAAAGAAGAATATCATCCTCAGACTCCTGTGGCTCCAGGCCACAAACCCCACCATTGACTGAATGGCCAACACACTCATCAGTCCAGATTATACTACCTTGGATACAACCATCTACTGCCTCAACTCCATTCATAAATTCCAATTTGACAGACTCCTTGATGACATCATTGTCCCTCATGATCAACTCCTGATCTGCTATCTAGACTATGTAACCCCAGAGTAGTCTATCAATGACTCACTCTATGACTGCCACTCTAGCAGAATCTTAGATCACTGCTTAGCCTATCTTTTCAAAATCACCATTGCCAGACTCACTACTTTCACCAAGTTAGCAATAGAGGCCAAAAAAACCAAACCTTAGATCATTCTTCTTCCCAAATATTCCCAGTTCTTGTTGGTATTCTCTAATACTCTAAAAATCCTTGACCACCTTTCACCCTTATATTCATATAACCACAAGATTAATCTGAAGGATATATTTGTCCTGAAGATTGGTAAAGTCTACCCTTTATCCCCACCAGAGTATCAAGCTATAGAAGACTTTCTTGAAGAAAACCTTTGTGCCAGGAAGATCTGACCTTTCAACTCCCCTCAAGCTTTATCCTTTTTCTTCATCAAGAAGAAGGATGGTAAACTCTGCCCTTGCCAAGATTATTGGTATCTGAATGAGCACACTGTTTGTAATGCCTACCCACTGCCCCTTATCTCTAATCTTATAGATAAACTTCATGATGCAAAACTTTTCACCAAGTTTAATGGCAGATGGAGATACAACAATATCCATATTTGAGATGGACACCAATGGAAGGCCACCTTCATTATCCATAAGGGACTTTTCAAATCTACAGTGATGTTCTTTGGTCTGAATAACTCACCTGCCACATTTCAGCAATTCATAAATGACTTCTTCCAAGATATGATTACCAAAGGATGGCTTGTTATCTACATGGACAACCTCCTTATCTCTTCTTCTAATGCTGACACCCATCAGAAGTGAATCTCCCATGCCCTTCAATGGATGGTGGACCTTGACCTCCACCTCAAACTAGAGAAATGCACCTTTGCCATCTCTCAGGTAGAATACCTTGGAATGATTGTCCCTTTGCCATTGCCACCAATGCCTCTGCTTACACCTCAGAAGGCATTCTTCTTCAGACTGATGCTAACAGGGATTGGCACCCCTGTTCATATCTCTTCCAGATATTTTCCACTGCCAAGCAGAACTACAACATCTATGACTGAGAACTTCTTGCAATCATCTGCATCTTGAAAGCCTGGAGGCAATACCTCCTTGGTTCTTTATCCCCTGTGCAGGTTTTCACTAACCACAAAAACCTGACATATTTTAAATCCCCACAGAAGCTCAATCATCATCAAGCTTGTTGGCTCCTTGATATTGCTGACTTTGATCTGCAACTCTCACACATTGCTGGCACCTCCATTGCCAGGCCAAACATCCTTTTTCACCACCCAGATCTTTGTCCTGATACCTCCCTTGATAATCAGGAGGTTACCCTGCTTCCTCCAGAGCTCTTTGTTAATCTTATTGATGCTAACCTCACAGCTCACATTAAAAAACATCAAACCAATGATTCTCTTTGTCTCCCCATTCTTCAAAAAATGGATGTTTCTACTGATGAAAAATTCCTTTGCTCCTGCACCTCATTGTGGAAAAAGACTGATGGTTTACTTACTTACAATAACCATGTCTTTATCCCCTCTTCCATTAATCTCCACCAGAAAATCATCCAGCACTGTCATAACTACCCTTCCACTAGCCACTCCAGTTACCTGAAAACCTGCCAACTTGTCCCTGCTGAGTTCTGGTGGCCTAGCCTTGCTACCTTTGTTCACAACTACATCACTGGTTGTTTTATTTGCCAACAGAATAAGGCAAACACTTACCCCTCTTCCCTTTCCTTTCTCCCATTTGCTCTACTGCCACCTGTTCTTTTTAATAGATCTCTTGTGATCTGATCACTGATCTTCCACCATCTGCTGGCTTTAATGTCTTGCTGGTCATGGTCAACCATGGGCTTACAAAGGGGGTAATTCTTTGCCCCACTAAGAAATTCATTACTGCACAAGATATTACCACCTTGTTTTTCCACAAAGTCTTCCTCCACTTTAGGCTCTATAACAAGATCATTTCTGATTGAGGCCCTCAATTTGCATATGCCTTTACTAAGGAGCTTGGTAAACTCCTTGAATATAACCTCTCACTCTCTACTGCATACCACCCTCAGTCTGATGGAGAGACTGAACATGTTAATCAGGAAATTGAAACCTACCTCCACATTTACTGTGGGTCTAATCCCACCAGATGGGCTGATTCCATTACCCATGTCAAATTCATCCACAACCACAGCCCCTATTCTGTTACCAGACAATTCCTGTTCTACCTTATGATAGAATATAAATCTTATACCCTTCCCTCTATTATAGAGGAATCCCTGATATCTTGTATTGCTAACTATACTAAGGCACTTCTTGCAGCCTGTGACAAAGCCCTTGCTGCACATGACCTTGCATGCCAGACCATGATATTCTGCATTCATTTTACCTTCTCTCCATTTAATAAAGAAGATAAAGTGTGGTTGAAAGCCTATAATTTGAAATGGGCTATTGTTTACCTGAAACTGTTACCAAAACAGGAAGGATCCTTCACTATCACAGAAGTCCTCTTCTCCATTACCTACCACCTCCATCTTTCATCCACATGAAAGATTCACCCAGTATTTCATGCATCATTGTTATTGCCCTGTTATGAAAACAATATACACAGAAAGAACTTCCCCACTCTGCCTCTGGACCTTATAGAAGGTAAGAAGGAATATGAAATTGAATAGATATTAAAGCATTAAGGCCCCCCTGGCAATTGCCAGTTCCTGATCTGATGAAAAGAATACTTGACAGAAGATAACTCCTGGGAATTCAAATGGAACTTGAAATGTTCCCAGTCTGCTCTGGATAAGTATAAACTCCTTCACTCCCATTATTTTCCTTTAGTTACTTCTCTTCCTCACTTTACCACCAAGAAACCCATCTATCCTTCCAAATAACCATGATATTTACTGTTGATCAAGAGTTCTGGTTATGCAATACCCTTCTTGACTCCCCACCTAAAATGCAACTGTAGATGCATTGACCTAAATCCTAACACCTCCTTGGTATGTGCTTCCTAAAATGCAACTACTGATGTATTGATCTAAATCTAACTATAATCCTTGAAGAGTGCCTTTCTATTTTACTATCTGGCTTTTGTGCTAGTGGCCAGGAACTAGGTAAGATAAAGTGAATATAAGAGCCTATGCCATCCCCTAAGCCAATAGAGAACTGTTGGATCACTTATAGAGAATGAAGCATAGTTAGAAGAGACTAAATTAAACTCAAGTAAGCAAGACTGGGGAATTCCAGCTTGCCTACCTTATCCTTTATATATTGGGGACCTTGGTGCACAGACCAAGCTGACTAAGCACATGAACTACCTAATCAGGGAGCCCTAAGTCCAGTAATAAATAGAATTATACCAATAAGGAAAAAACATAGAGTGGATATAAAAAAATGCCAGCAAAGGGCAGGCACAGATGTTAAGGAAGAATGAAAGAAAAGGCATAGCCTTGGAATGGAAGTGCAGGGTCAGAGGTGCTTGCACCATGAGGATGGAGATTTCTGTCATAGATGAGATCCAATCTGTAAATCTGTCATAAATGTATCTAGGATCCAGATCTAGATCTAAGATAAGATCCATGGAGATTAGACTAATGGGCAGTTTCTGGGAAGATTCAGAAAAGATCCATGTCAGGTGACTTATAATCACATGACCACTGCTGAGAAAAAGGGATATTAAATACTTTTAGAGAATTGAAACCACAGACTAGGGTTAAGCTTTTAAAAGAAATGTCTTGTGCATAATCACATGATGTCACATAACTAGTTCTAGTGCTGGAGTGTCACTTCATAACACTTTCTAAAAATCCTAAGTAGTACCTTTGAATGTAGAGGTACAAGAACTAGACAAAAAAATAGATAAAATAGTAAAAGCCAAGGAACTTTGAAAACTAAAGATTCAAGTGTGCAAGACTGGGAAAATTCAGATTTGAGCTGACCTCCTTATATATTGCTACAGTATGTGCACAGACCATGTAAATGGTGCTGGCCCTAAATAATGTACAGTAAGCTAACCAATAGCATAAAGAAAGCAGGGATCTAAAAATACAGCAGGGAACAATAAGGCATGATATTAGAGTCTAGATTGCTCTAGACTTGTGACATGTAAAGAAGTGAAGTAGTGATAATGTGAAATGTGAAGAAGTAAAAGTGTGAAGAGATGAAATGGTCACATGATGTGACAATGTGAAGAGCTACAGTGGTGAGAAGAAAGTGCAAAAAAGTAAAAAGTAAAAAAGTGCATTATAATACCACCTGCTTTTTTATTCCAGCTCTCTATTGCACTAGAAGTCCCCATTGAGCCCTCCTTAATTTCTTCTTCCACTAGTAATAGCATTACTGATATGCATTACTTATTTCCTCTCTTTTCACTTGCCTCTGATCTTTCTTCAGAGAACTTCATAGCCTTTCCCCCTGCTATTATTATTAGCCCTGCTGTTATTGCACCCATTCCTGTTCCACCCTCTGCCATTGATACTACATCTGCTGGTATACTTAGTGTCAACCTTTCACTATCTGCCCATGCCCTCCACTCAGAAGTCCTCATTTCAGACTACTCTTATAATGTCCTTGCATTTGTCATGGACTCTTACCTCACCATTCCCATTAGATCCCACCTTGATATGTTCTTGCCCCTCTGGGCAGTATATCAGATTTATATGCAGCTCCTTCATCTTTCCCTTCTTGCTGCCACTTGTTATAGTTTGCTTTTTTCATTTTCTGATCACATGATCTTATCTTATCTTTCCATGTGGTTATCTAATCTTTTATCTTATCAATGCACGTGATGGGTCATGTGACAGGTCTAGATCCAGGGCATAGGGTTAGCCTCATGTCTTCAGCCTTGCTTTTATTTCTGTCTCTCTTTCATTTTAGAAGCCTCACTTCTTTTCAGCCATTGGCTATTCTCATGAGTGCTTCTCTTCCATTTGATGGTGCCTCAGGGTCTGTGGGAGTATTCCCATTAGGGTCCTGGTCCATGCACATTTCTGTACCATATAAATACTATATCCTTAGCATGTCTCAAGCCCTAGTCTTGAGCACTTGTATCTTTACTACAGATGGCCTCACTAGTGGCCCCTTTCCATATCATTACTATCATCTTTTTCTTCACCCTTGTTTGGGTCTGTTTTTCTCTTTGCTTATCAATTGACATCGACAATGCAACACTTGCTCAAGACTACTCCTACCAGTCAAGGGTACTTATCACAGAAAATCATCTGTATGAAGAAAGAATATGCTTGGGGGCATGAAGAGAAATTAGCTGAGTTTATTGTGGAAGCAATTGCAGGTTTCAGTAATAATCAAACCAGATAAGAGTTATTTCAGAAAAGATTTGACGATTTCAAGTGACAGATGCTCAAAGACTTTAAGAAGAAAAGAGGTCAGGATAGAAAGGTAGCAGTTACAGCCAGACTTCACACCCTCTGCCCTTTGCGATCATTAAAAACTGTTTCTTATCAACTGGAGACAGTAGCAAACCATGTCATCCACCAGCAACCCCCTTTTTCTGTCAACAGAGTTAGGGTCAGTTCTTTCATTCTGCAACCCCACCCCATTCCCAGACCAAGGACCCCATCTATTATTCCGAAACCTGAGTCCCAAGATTTCGAATATGAGTATGGATCTTGGCGATTTGATGCAACAATTGGTGAAAGGGTTTACCAAGATGAAAGGGTCAAACTCAAAGAAGATCTCTGATCCAGGAAAATGGAATGGTGAAAAGAAGGACTGGAGGAAGTGGTTCATTTCCATGTCAGTCTGGCATGTGGAACAAAAATGGAGAAACAACAGAAAACAGACCACCACTGTCCTCTCTTGGTTAGAAGGCAAAGTTGCAGGTTATGTGCAAATCATGTATGAAAAATATATCAATAAGGAAACCAAGGTTGACAAACATGGAGATGTTTTGGGTTTAGGTGCCTGGCCAGATTATGCCAGCATTGCAAGGGAGCTTCAAGCTTACTTTCACATTGACAAATTAGCTCATGAAGCATTAAAGAAACTAGAGATGTTAAGGCAGAGGGGATCAATTGATGAGTATCTGCAGGAGTTTGAGGTACTAAGGGTGGATGCAGGGGTCAGCAATGACCATGCATTCAAATTAATGTGCATGCAAGTGCAATTTAGGGTATATCAACAAGTCTGCATGCAGGGCATGTCAGAAAACTTATTGGAGTTTGTACAAGCAGTATGAAAGATAGGACAATCATTCAAGCAGATGGCTATTGAGTGCTCAGCTCCAGCATTCACTCCAAGGTACAACACTCTGCGAGTTCCCCCTCTCTCCAACAATTTCACTCCCTGTTACAATTCCCCTTCCTGATTCATGAATACCAGTGTCCAACCTGGCAGAGGAGCTCCCATGGACATTGATTATCAGGGAGCAGTGCAGATATGCACATGCTATAGCTGCAGAAAAGCAGGGCACTTTGCATGAGAATGCAGAGGCACTTTCAATCCAGCTGCACTAAGGCTCTCTAACAATTTCAGCAAGGGTCCTCAGAGACAACCTCAAGCTCAGAGGCAACAAAGGGCACAATATGTACAACTGGTAAAGTTTTTGGAGTTCTTGCCTCCAGACTCAAAGGGGTGGCAAATGGCTGAACTGGTAGCTCTTGGGCTGGTGTACAATATGGCTAATGTGGCCAGATCTCAGAAAGTCCCTGCAGCATTGTGGGGCATGATGGAAGAAGTGAAAGCCTACTTCCAGAACATATTTGAATCAGAGCAGAAGCAGAAAGAGGCTTCAGGAAAAGTTTAAGGGACTCAGCTAGGCTAGTAGTTGACATTCCAGTATATTCTTCTTTATCTTCTTCTTTCACTGTTTGTACAATGAAATAGAAAAAACTGTTTCATTCTGTAATGGCATCTTGATCAAGTGTGGCCCTGGATAATGGGTGCTTAATTCTGTCAGAGACAATTGATGGACATCTGTTTGCAATAGAAAGCAAAGAAAGAAATGATCTAGCCAAATTAGTTAATAGAAAAGAATAAGATGAATTAGGTGTAAGTATTAAAGTGGATGGAGAAGTATGAGGAAAAGAAGGTTTGAAAATGGAATCTTGCAGCCTAACCTTTGCTATAGTGGATTCCGGAGCATCTGTGACTTTTACAGATCAAAAGTTCATATGGAAACATGGACTTTATGAAAAAGATCTATCAAAGACATTAAAAATCTACAATGCAGATGGTACCAAAGGCAACATAGGTAGGATCACACACTATGTGATTATTTATATTTCTATCAAAGAAAAAAATGGGAAATGGCATTGTAAATGCATTAATGCATATGTTTCTTCTTTAGAAAATCTTGATTTACTTATAGGATATGATTGGTTTGCAAGGTATAACCCTGATATAGATTGGGTAAACAAAACAATTGATTTTCCAAGATACTCAGCCAATTGTGAAACACATTTTATTTCAAGATGAGTAACAGCTGAAGAATAATATCAATTGGAGAAGGAATTGCCTCAAGAATTGTGGAAGTTCATCATGGTCTTTTCACAGCATGAATCTGAAAGAATGCTAACAAGAAAACCATGGGACCATGGAGTAGAGTTAAAAGAGAACTTTGTTCCAAAGAAAGGTAGAATTATTTCTCTAGTGCAAGTGGAAATGGACAAAGTACGAAGTTTTATCAAGAAAAAAATGAAGAAAGGGTACATTTGTTCTTCAAAATAGCCTCAAACTTCACCTGTTTTCTTTATTAGCAAGAAAAATGGAGGAAAAAGGATGGTTATAGATTATTATTATCTCAACAAATTCACCATCAAAAACAATTACCCACTACCATTGATTTCAACCCTTATCAATCAGTTAAATGGCACAGATCTATTTGTAATGCAACTAGAGATGCATTGACTGAATCCTAACACCTAGCCTTGATGTGTGCTGATATTCCTAAATCCTGAGTAGTGCTTTTATGCTAGTGGCACTGAACTAGGCAAAGTGTAGAGAAATAATAAGAGCCAAGTGGAACAAGAACAAGAAGATTCAAGTGTGCAAGACTGGGAAAACCCAGGCTTGAGCCAACCTCCTTATATATTGTTACAATATGCGCACAGACCATGTAAATGGTACTGGCCCTAAAGTAATGTACAGTAAGCCAACCAATAGTGATAAAGGAGTAGGGACCTAGAAATACATGTGCCAAACATGAGGCATAACATCAGAGTCTAGATTGCTCTAGACTTGTGCCATGTGAAGATGTGAAATGTGAAATAGTGAAGATGTGAAATAGTCACGTGATGTGACAATGTAAAGAGCTACAGTAGTAAGATGATAAGTCCAAAAAGAGTAAAATTGAAAAAGTGCATTATAACACTATTCACCACTCTGAATTTACATTGGGGATACAACAACATTCGCATAAAAGAGGGTAATGAGTGGAAAGGGGCATTTACCATGCCTATAGGAGCTTTTGAGCCTCTGGTAATGTATTTCAGGATGTTGTTACATCCTGTGTCAACAGGTCAACTTCACTATGTCTTCAATGTAACTCCAGTTGCTTCTATGCTTTAAAGCTGTGTGTTTCCTAGTTCCCTTTACCTCTGTCTTCTCCTACCTAATAATTGATTACAACTTTACCTATACTAACTCCATACTATTCTGATACAACTCTGTTGTTCCCCTGACCTCACTTTCTGTTCCTATTTCTTTGTACCACACTTCTTTCTGTCATCACTTAGTTTCAGTTTGACATTATTTGATGTTGTCTTCTCTGACATCTCCATTTGTATCCAGGATGCATTGGCACCTGCTTCACTTATGAGACAACTCCTTTCATACCTCTATTCCCTCCTTAGATAATCTGTCTCCCTGAGGTATAAGTACTGGAGTTTGGTATCTTGTACTTTAGTTTGAAAATCAACCATAATATGACGTTACAATCCCCCATATCCCTTCTGCTTCACAACTTGATGTCATACCCCACCCTAAAGTCCCTCAACTTATTCCATGGCTTGATGTTATGCCTCTTGTTGGGAAAAAGCCCTACAGCTGATCCCGAACCTCCAATAGTTTCCAACCCCTCCATAAATTGGGGCACTCAGTACTAGCATAAGGGCATATCACATAAGGTGAAGCCAAGCCCTGTCCACTCCAGAGTTATCTGGAGTACCCTGGAGTACATTGAAACATTTATAACAGATGTGTAATTCCCCAAGTATGTTCCAAGTGATGGTAAATAACATTTTTCATGATATGTGGGAACATGTTGTTATTTATATCGATGACATCATGATTTTTACCAAGGACAAAACAAGAGAGCAACATTTGGACATTGTTGCAGAAGTATTAGGTCATTTACATGATCATAATCTATTCCTCAAGCCATTAAAGTGTTACTTTGCCCAACCTCAAGTTAATTATTTGGACATGGTTGTATTTAAAAAGGGGGTACAGATGCAACTAAACAAGACTAGTGCAGTCAGGAGTTGGCTGATTCCAAAGACCATAAAGCAAGTACAAGCTTTTCTCAGTTTAGCCAATTACTATTGACAATTTGTTCCAAATTTCACCAACATTGCCAAACCCCTTAATTCCCTCACAAAAAAGGATGTCACATTTGAATGGACAACAGCCTGCATGGTTGCTTTTGTTTGTTTAAAAGAAATTCTCACATCTGAATCCCTTCTTTGTTATTCTGACTCCTCTAAACCAGTTCATGTAGAAACTGGTGCTTCAGATGTTGCCATCAGAGCTGTTCTGTCTTATTAACATGATAATGGACTATGGTGACCAGCTGCATATATTTCCCACTCTTTGGATGAAGCTGAATGCAATTACTCTATCTATGACAAAGAGTTGCTTGCTATTATTTGCACCTTGAAGGATTGGTGCCATTATTTAATTGGCAGAGATTCTTTTGAGATCTGGATGAATCACAAAAATCTCAAGTACTGGAAATGGCCCCAGGATTTGTCCTCTCATCAAGCTAGATGGCAAACTGTTTTGGCCAAATTCAACTTTAAATTATGCTACAAACCAGGTTCTACCAATGGATGAGCTGATGCACTCTCTAGAAGACAGGACCACTTCAATAATAAACCAGACATCAATAAACAAATCATTATGCTTCCACCAGATGTTTTTAACAGAGTTCTTTCCTTTTTCTCTTCTTTCTTTCCTTGTATTCAACAAGCATCAATGAACTTACATCTTCCTTTCCATTGGTGTTATAGTTCAGAACAGAATGTTTATTTAAATGACAGAAAACAAATTTTTGTTCCAGAAGAGCTACATACTGAAGCTCTTAATTTATTTCATTCTTCACCATTAGAAGGTCATGCTGGTCAAGGTTGCACTAGCCAGCTTTTATCTAGATATTATTATTGACCTGGTCTCCATGAAAATGTTGCACATTTCATTTCTCATTGTTTCACATGCACCACATCTAAGGGATCAGAAATGGTTATTCCTATTTGTTTTCTTCCCACAGCTTCCTCTCCTTGGGAAGATACTTTGGTTGATTTTATTACAGAACTTCCAGTTTCCAAGGGTTTTGATGCTATTATGGTTACTATGGACAGATTTTTGAAAGAAGTTGTTCTTATTCCTTGTCTTTCTTCTCTTTCTTCTCTTTATGTGGCAGAACTTTTCAGGGATCATGTATGGTCCAGACACAGACTTCCTAGCACTATCATTTCAGATTGGGGACCACAATTTGTATCAGAGTTCACAAAACAGTTAAATAAAATACTGCAGATCAAGCAGAAATTATCAATGGCATATTATCCTAGAATGGACAGGCAAACAGAATGGATTAATCGAGAATTAGAACAATATTTGAGGAACTTCATAGCAAAACAGCAGGACACTTGGGCAGACTGGCTTAAAATAGTGGAATATCATCATAACAATTCATATTCAACCTCTACCAAGACATCTCCATTCAAGATTACAAAAACATATCATTCATGTCTTGGTTTCGAGGCTCCTACATCAGAAAATCCATCATCTTATTTCCTCTAAGATATGTCCAAATCATTTAAAGAAGTAAAGAAAGCATTGGAAAAAATGAAAGAAAAGATGGAA
>JBBPKN010001340.1:0-17832 GCA_038089275.1 Pulveroboletus cf. rosaemariae | reverse complement strand
CATAGATTGGTTCTCCAGTCTAGAGCACTTGTTCTCTTGTGCTTGCTAGGCTGCCATTCCTTTATTTCCTTCAGTATGGGCACCCCCCAAGGTTATTCCCTCTTGGTTTAGTCAGGATTCATAACAGAAGGCACTTACTAAGAAGCTCTTAAAGTTAGGGTTAGAGCAGTTCAGCATATTTGCTTGTGCTTTACCCCTTATGTTTCACCACTATAGAAATGCAACCAGGTAGAGATGTGTATATGGACATAGATATGCAAACAATAGTGGCAGGACAAGAATGTTGAAAATGCCACAAAAAGAAACATATAGCAAGGAATTATAGATTCTCTCTTCTATTCACCCTCCCTTACTTGCAGAATCAGGCCAGTGCTCCAGCTACAAACAATAGGGCCACATTCCAAAGACAAGTATTAACCTTCAGAGATTTCAAATCAGTACCAGGGAAGCCAAATGTGTACAAGGCCCCTTTTGTAGATATGTATATACTTACTGCAGAAGCAGAAAAGGAAAGAACTTCAGGGGTAGAAGAAATTCCTGAAGAAAGTATGTATAGGGAAGCTGCCAAAGCTTATTGGCAGGATTTTTTTGCAAATAAGATGAAGTATTTAAAAGAGTAGGAACTTCAATTGTTCAAGGTAACAGAAGTTCTTTTAAATTTCCTTTATCTTCTGATGCTGCTTTGTTTAATTATACTTCTATGAATACAGTTGCCTTTACCCAAGAGGGGTTTCAAAAGAGCTTGGCCAGGGATTTTAAACCAGTGCTTAATTCCTTACAAAAAGAAAAAGAATTTTTTTTTCTATCTCTATATACAGCTTACCAGTAACAGATATAAAGAAAACCCTTGATTTATTGGAAGGTTGTGATGAATCTTTATTGGAAATATAGATCATAGGAAAAGAAAAACAATGGGTAAAAATGGGAATGCTAATGGCTTTATAAGAAACAGGAGTGGTAGTAACATTTATAAACAAAAGACTAGTCAAAAAATATAAGTTAACCCAAGTATTACTATATCAAGAAGTGGTAGTTATCAATATCAATGGTTCTAAAGGAATAGGAGGAAATTTATGCTTTAAGGTAACATTACAAATCAGTTTTGTTGATGCTACAGACTGCAGATATGATAAAGAACTGGAAGTGTTAGTATCCATGTTAGAAACTACCAACATGATTATTGAATATGACTGGTTTAAATGTCATAATTCAACAATTGATTGGAAAAGTAAAACAATTTCTTTTAATAAGGTCAAAACCCCAATGAGACAAATAACTAGCAAAATAGAAGAATTAAAGAAACAGGTTCCTAAAGAATTTTGGCACTTTCTTAAAACTTTTTCACAGAAATAGTTAGAAAAAATGCCAACACAGAAAACATGGGACCATGCTGTAGAACTAAAAGAAGGTTTTATTCCCAAAAAGGGTAGAGTAATTCCTTTATCAGATTCTGAAATAACAGAAGTTTGTGAATTTGTGGAAAAAGAAATCAAAAAGAGATATATTCAACCCTTCAAGCCACTGCAAACTTCTCTAATATTTTTCATCAGTAAGAAAGATGGAGGAAAGAGAATGGTCATTGATTATCACTACCTTAATGACTGGACCATTAAAAACAATTATTCTCTTTCTTTTATTTTAACATTAATTGATTGTTTAAAAGAAGCTAATCTTTTCACAACTCTAGATTTATGATGGGGGTATAACAATATAAGAATGCACGAAGGTGATGAGTGGAATAGGGCATTTACCACCCCTATTGGCACATATGAGCCAATGATAATGTATTTTGGAATATGCAACAGTCCTGGCACATTTCAAACCATGGTTAATGATCTGTTTCATGACTTATGGTCTTTTATCATAATCTATATAGATGATATCATCATATTTTTGAAAGGAAAGACTAAAGCTTAACATGCAGCACTTGTTTCACAGGTACTACAATGACTTATAAATAACAATCTTTTTCTTAAGCCCTCCAAATGCCATTTTATTCAAGAAAAAGTGGATTATTTAGAAATGGTTGTGTCTAAAGACAGGGTGGAAATGCAGATAAACAAGGTTCAAGCCATTCAAGATTGGCCTATTCTCTGCACTCTTAAACAAGTTCAAGCTTTTCTTGAATTAGCAAATTACTATAGATGCTTTATCCAAGGTTTTGCAGATATTGCATGACCCCTTAATGATCTCACATGCAAAGATAAGATATTCTCTTGAGATGGACCCCAACAAAAGGCATTTGTTATACTCAAAAACATTATAAGCACAGCACCTTTTTTGGTCTATTCTGACTCAACTAAACCAGTTCAAGTTGAAACAGATGCTAGTGACATAGCCATGGGAGCAGTACTCTTCTATCTGGTTAATGGTCATTAGAAACTGGCAGTCTATTTATCCCATTCCCTTTCTCCTGCCAAACAAAACAATCCTATCTATGATAAGGAATTGCTGGCCATCATTCAAGCTCTTCATGAATGGCATCATTTGTTAATTGATCATATCAATTTTGAAATTTGGACAGATCACCAAGCTCTGAAACATTGGAAGTAATCTCAAGATCTCTCTAGTTAACAAGCTCATTGGGTTGAAACCCTCATGAAGTATCATTTTACAATTATTTATAAACCAGGAACATCAAATGGATGAGCAGATACTCTTTCTCATTGAGTTGATCATGGTTCTCTCTTAAATGAACCAAATCAACAAGTTGTGATTCTTCTTCTCTCATACTTTACACCCCTTCCTTCTTATTCTGCTTTACTCCTTAATACTTTCCTATTAGATGTCATTGCTGCTACTATGAAGTTGCTCAAGGATGACCTACCAGGGTAGTGTTATAAAGCAAATGAAGATTATCTTGTTCATCAAGAAACAAACACAATCTTTATTTCTAAGGAGCTACAAATGGAAGTACTAAGATTGTGTCATGATTCTCCTATTGCAGGGCATGGAGAACAACAAAGAACCCTACATATGTTACAAAGATATTTTTATTGACCATCCATGGCAAAAGATGCTTTTATATATATTAAGTCCTGCCAAGCATGCTCTCTTATAAAGGATTTGCAAAAAGCACCAGCAAGAAAGCTTATACCTCTTCCTATTTCTTCCAAACTGTGAAAAGACATATTTACAGATTTCATCACTGGACTGCCATTATCAAAAGAATTCAATACTATTTTGGTTGTGGTAGACAGATTTTTAAAAAAGGTAGTTTTCATTCCATGTCTTTCTTTTCAAACCCCTTCTTCTAATTTAGCTAAATTATTTAGAGATAATGTTTGGTATTATCATGGACTACCAATATCTATCATTTCAGATAAAGGTCCACAATTTGCTTTAGCTTTTACCAGTGACCTCTATGCCTCTTTAGGCATTTCACAGAAACTTTCTACTTCTTTTCATCCTTAAACAGATGGACAGACAGAATGAATCAACCAGAAACTAGTGCAATATCTACAGATCTTTATTGTCAAGAACCAGAACCAATGGGCAGAATGGATTAAAATGGCAGAATTCTCCCACAATAATGCTTTTTTATCTGCCATCTAAAATACTCCTTTTACTATTACCAAACAATATTGTTCTCATCTGGAATTTACTCAGAAAAAACCATCTCATGCATTTGCTAAAGAGTTACAAGCAACACTTCAGGATATCCAGCAGGCAATAGCAAAAGCACAGGAGCAAATGAAGAAGCAATCAGAAAAGAAAAGATCTGATGCTTTATTGTATCAAATTGGGCAAAAGATATGGTTATTCACTGAACACCTAAAACTTTCATATTCTTCCAAGAAGTTATTCCAAAAATAAATAGGCCCATATACTATTCTGGATATAATGCCAAATGCAGTTAAACTACTTCTTTCTAAAAAAATCAAAGTTTATTCAGTAATTAATGTTTCTCAAGTTAAATCATTCCATGATACTCTTCCCTTTCAACCAGTTATTTGTTCCAATCCCATCCATGTTACAGAAGATCATGAATCCAAGTGGAAGGTTGCTTACATCATGGATTTCAGACTCAAAAAAAAACTGGAGTATTTGATTTATTAGAATGGCTTTGATAAAGTAGACTGTACTTGGAAATCCAGTGATTATCTTCAAAATGTACCTCAAATGATCAAAGATTTTCACTCTCAACATTCTTCTGCCCCATGGCACATGATTGCTCTATTCCTTGATGTGTTTCATTTTCAATTTTGTCCATATGAAAACTTTACTTTGTTCAAAGCTCTATCTTACTCTTATCTGGAATTTGAGAGCTAAAAATGGGGTAGTGTTATTATTTTATTTTATTTTTACCATATTTGTAATACCTCATTAACTCTTCACATTGTCACATCATGTGACTCTTTCATATCTTTCACTTCTTTACTTCTTCACATTTGCATATCTTCACATGTTACAAGTCTAGATCATTCTAGACTCTGATGTTATTATCTCATGGTTGCTTTATGTATTTATGGGTTCCTGCTCTCTTATTGCCATTGGTTGGCTTACTGTACCTTAGTTTAGGGCCAGTCCATCTTATATGATCTGTGCACACTTCTGTGGCATATATAAAGAAGAGGTGCTGGATTGATTGATTCCCAGTCTTGTACACTTGAGCTTTTTGCTTTCACAAGTCCAAGTCTCTTGACTCTTATTACTTTTGCCTAGTTCCATTGGCTCTAGTTCAAAACCTTTATTCAGTAGTAGTAGTGAGCACCCTTAGGTCTCAGAAGCATTTAAAAGTTTCAGCACTAAGACAGTGCTTCAATGCTAACTGAGAATATGACCAATGAATCATGCAAATAAGGGATGTATAAAAAGGCTATATAGAATAAAAGTGTCAGAGTTTAGAGTAAGCAGAGATTAAATTATATCCTTAGTCTTAAGGCTAAAAAAATTCCATTTAGAGATCTGCCATGATCAGATCAGACCCTCATTTAGATTTAGATTCAAATTCATTGAAGATTAGATTGAAAGATGCATCTATCATTTGAGATGCTAGATCCAACCATAATGTTATGAACAAATAGTTTGGATACACAAGAGTCACATGACAAGCATGTGACTGTGAAACTCCTATGCCATATTGAACCAAACCCTAGGCTATGGTTAAGTTCTATTCAGAGTATCCTTGATTAAAGGGTTAGCACAGGATTTAGCAGCAATCTCAAATGAAGGTATCTCCTGATCTAATCTAGATGATATCGAATGTTGGATCTTAGATCTGAATCTTGATTGATGGATCTGATCTGTGGCAGAGATCCAGATGGGATCTCCTCAACCTCAAGGCTAAGGTGCTGTCTTCATATCCATTGACCCTAAAGTCTTCCCTTCTATTCTTATACTTCTCTTCCATTCCAAACCCTTGATATACATGGCTATTTAGTTATACCCTTTACCCCCACCCTATGCCCAGTTACCATATTCATATTCATCCTGGCTAGACTTGGTGGTCTGTGCGTTATTCTAGATACTATAAGTAAACCACCCATGTAGCTCTTAGCTCCCCAGCTTTGAGCACTTGTCTTACTTGTGTTGACCTCTAGTCACCAATACTAGCTTGTGTTTGGACCCAGCTCCTCTGGCTTAGCTACACAGAGACTTTCCTTTTCTAAGTCCTGGTTTACCTATAGTGATAGGCCTTTTCATCCATTTACCTTATATTCTTCTATATTGTCATCAACATCGACACCAGCACAACTCCAAGGACCGGGTTAGGGTTTATTAGCTCATCTGCACAGTGTGCCAAACCACCACCATAACACATAAGCTGTGCCCAAATCTAGACAGAGAACTTTAAAGATCAATTTAACCTTATCCTAGGGTTTGTCCTTGTATGGCATAGGATTCTCACAATCATGTGATAAGCATGTGACTCTTGTGCTTTTGAACTTATTATTCATAACAATAAGATGATTAGAAATGAAAGAAAAGAAAAGATGTAGAATTTACCATGTAGTAACAGTAAAATCAGAGATCTCTGCCATAGATAAGATCCTATCTTGAGATCTGTCATAAATGAATCTAAAATTAGATCCAAATAAGATCTAGCTAGATTCATGAAGATTAGATCTAGGGCATTCTCAGGAAAGATTCTGGAAAAATCCAGGTCATATACTATTACATAACTATCTACAAGAGATTACTCTGAATAAAGAAGAAATCTTAAGCTAGGGTTGAAGCACACCTATGTGCTGATCCTAAGCCTATGGCACCTCTGTGCACACTTTCTATATCCTAAATAGTGCCTTTGAACTAGAGATACAAGAACTAGGCAAAGCAGATATAGAATTAAAAGAACTTGTAAAAACTAAAAGCTTAAATATACAAGACTAGGGAGATTCAGGCTTGAATATACCTTCTTTTGTAGTGCTACATATGGTGCACAGATCATGCTTGACATGGCTGCTCTAAACTATGTATAGTAAGCCAACCAATAGCAGTAAAGGAGTAGGGATCTAAAAATACATAAGAAAAACACAAGGTGGTAATATCATGATCTAGACAAGTCTAGCCCTGTGATATGTGAAGATATGGAAAATGTGAAGGTGTGAAGGTGTGAAGAGGTGAAGAGGTGAAATGGTCATGTGATATAACAATGAAAAAAGCTACAATAGTATTAAAAATATAATAAAAGTGAAGAGAAAAATAAAGTGCATTATAATAAGGATTTCACATTAGGGGTTTCTTGTACATGATCACATAAGATCATGTGACTAGACTTGATGCTGAAATGTCACTTTATAACAAATAGGTTGTATCAAAACATCTTAAAATATGTTAATTTCACATATTTTTATATTAGCAATAAAACTGTTTTAATGAGTACCCTTGATTAATTGAAGTATATCTCATAAGCCTGTGAATTTAACCACATGACTTAGAAAGATGGATTTTAGCCAAAAGTAATAACTATATTTAGTTTTACCAAAGCTAAGTAAAATTCCTATGTGTAATTGTGATATACTATATATATAATATTGAGGTTAAATATTAGAATAGTTTTGTTGCTTAGTATATAAGGTAGCTGATGTTCAAAAGTAATGCTAAATAAGAAAATAGAGCAAAAGGGAACTAAATAGAAACTAATGGCAGATAAGAACTAAATAGTAAAAAAGAAGCAAGGTAGCAATAAGGCAAAGAAAAGGTATAACATTAAAGGACTAGACTATGACATTAGAGAAAGGCTATGCTATAATGAAATAAAAGATCTAGGCTAGGCTAGATCTAATATATAATATGGTATCTGATAAGATAAGAAAAAAAAAAGAGGCTAAAGCAGTGCTAAATAGAAAAAAAAACTTAGCTTAACTTAGGGTAAAAATAAAAAATAACCCTTAGCTAAGTAGTGCCAATGCATAACAATAAGCTTATTTACTAGAAAAGAGTTTATATAAAGAACTATTCAATTTCTTTGAAGTAAAGTATCATAGCACAGCTATTTATAGCTTCTATAAGTATTTAAAACATAACAAAAAGTTATTCAAGGTTATGACTAATTTTTCTATACTATGCTAGATTCTGTTCTATTACTTAGAATTCAGGCACTGGAAAAACAAGGGTATTGACTAAGATAAGTTAATTATAGAAAAAGTTAAGAGTTATAATTTTCACCAGATACATTACTAATTATAATTAAAATATATCAGATTACAAATACTTGATTGCAAATTTTATTAGAATACAATAGTGATAATTCAGGTATTGTTTAAAATTACAAAAGTAAATACTAGAAACTATTGCAGTTTTATTATTTATTTACATTTATTTACCTTTTTTTTCTTTGTTTTATATTACTACTAACACATATAGTACTTTATATACATGGCATGGCTAAAGCTGTGCAATGTCTGGGTAGTGATATAGTGGCAGGATTAGTATCAGTCTTTTTAAACTTGAATACTTATACTACTAGCCTTCTCTGACTTTTTATAATCTGCTTTTTTAGTTTCTGAACCCTTTCTGGATCATATTCTCATATTCTTGCCCTAGCCCCTATGTGGTTCATGTTTTCCCATGCTTTGTCTCCATTGTTACTTTTCTTGGCCCTTATTGCAAGCTAAAGTTATAATAAAAGCCAAACAAGTGTGATTATATGTTTCAAAACTCATTATCAATTATATTATAGTGCAAAATTTAAATAATTTTCAGAGATAATTGTTACAAAGTGACACTCCAGCACTAGAACCAGTCATGTGACATCATGTGATCATGCACAAGACACCCCATTTTAAGCTTAATCCTAGTTTGTGATTTTGTTTCCTTTAGAGTATTTATTATCCTTTTCTCTAGCAGTGGTCATGTGACCATAAGTCACCTGACAATGGATCTTCCCGGGATCTTCCCTGGAACTGCCCTTCAGTCTTATCTCCATGAATCTTATCTGATCTAGATCTGGATCTGAATCTAGACTCTAGATACATCTGTGGCAGATCTACAGATTGAATCTTATCTATGGCAGAGATCTCCATCCTCATGGTGCAAGCATCTCTGACCCTGCATTCATTTCCTAGATACTTCTCTTCTATTCTTCCACATCTGCATGGCCTCCTGCCATACTCTTCATTTCTACTCCATGCTTCCATTTCTACTTATCTATTAGGGTTTAGGGCATTCCCTGATTAGGTAGCACATGTACTTAGTCAGCATGGTCCATGCACTATTCCCTCTAATATATAAGGCAAGAGTAGGTGAGCTGGAATTTTCCAATCTTGCTTACTTGAGCTTTGGTTTAGTCTTGTCTCTGAAGGATCACCCCTTTCACAGAGTATCCATAAGGCAACACCTCTATAGCTTTCACAGGTGATTCAATAGCCCCTAGGGTTAGCTTGATTCATTCTTGCATCACTGCCTAGTTAAGAGCCACTGGTATAAAAGCCCTAGAATAGAAGACCAGAAGGCACTTACCAAGATTAGGTTAGAGTTTAGTCAGTTCAGTATATCTGCTTGTGCCTCAATAATAAAATATTAAATATAATAATTATTAATAGAAGAAAGTTTAAAAACTAACCTTTAATAGCTTTGAAAAGAGTAGAATACTTTTAAAAGTGAAGTTTGAATATAGCAGAAGAGCTGACATCACTTTGCTTGATAATGGCTTTATTAAAATGGTCAGTATCAAGTAAGAGAAGAATAGTACTTTACTGATTAAAAAAAAGGGATCTAATCATGGTGGTAATTGAAAATCAAGAAGTATGGGAACTTTTTATACTTAGACATATAAATAATATGTATATCTTTGTTTATATCAACAAAAAATGGCTGGTATTCTATAATTTGGCCAAGATCCCAATTATTAGTTTAAAAGCTTAAAAATTCTTTTTATAATATTGCTATCTTAATTTGATTATATTTTCACAGGCATTGATTCAAATCATGTGACTAAAAAAGCATTCTTGTAGCCAAGAGTATGTACTATTTATAACTTTACCAAAGTTAAGCATAATTCCCATGCTATATGGTAATATACTTTATTTACTGCCATTCAAGTTAATGTGGAAAGGATTTCCAAGCTTACTGTATTCTGTACTTTAAAGTCCATTAACAAGAGTATTAAATACTAACTTCTTATGTATATCAAGCTCTGTACAAATCTGTTTTAAATGCTTATGCAATAGCTTCTTTATCTGTTCTTTACCAGTAAAAATTAATATGTTAACTTATTTTTTTGGATTGCTAGTCTGTTTCAATGTACTCTGGGGTATTTCAGATAACTCCAGAGTGGACAGGGCTTGGCTTCACCTTATGTGGTGCACCCTTATGCTAGTACTGAGTGCCTCAATTTACAGAGGGGTTGGAAACTATCAGAGGTCCAGAATCAGCCATAGGGCTTTTTCCCAACAAGAGGCACAACATCAAGTTATGAGGCAGGAGGGGTCTGGGGGGATCATAATGTCATATTATGGTTGATATTCAAACTAAAGTACAAGATACTGAACTCCAGTACTTATACTTCAGGAAAACAGATTATCTAAGAAGGAAATGAAGATATGAAAGGAGTTGTCTCATAAGTGAAGCAGGTGCCAATGCATCCTGGATATGAATGGAGATGTCAGAGAAGACAATGTCAAATAATGTCAAACTAAAACTAAGTGATAACAGGGAGAAGTGTGGCACAAAGAAACAGGAATAGAAAGTGAGGTTGGAGGAATAATGGAGTTGTATCAGAATAATACAGAGTTAGTATAGGTAAAGTTGTAATCAATCATTAGATAGGAGAAGATGGAGGTAAAGGAAACTAGGAAACATGCAGCTTAAAGCATAGAAGCAACTGGAGTTGCATCAGAGACATAGCAGAGTTGATCCATTGGCACGGAATGTGACACTAGTACATTAACCTAAGCTATCACTAAGTTGACACTAATTGTTGTATTCTTAGCTTTAAAATAAGCCTCCTAACTCTAATCTTAAGTAAATGCTGGATTTAATGTTAGATTCAGATTAAATAGATAGAAAGATAATATGGAAGTACTTAGAGTAGTAAAGTCTGAGGAGCCAGAATATAAATTACCAGAAATAGGCCTATATTGCAAGGCACTAGCTAGAACTAACAATGTACATGATAACAAGTAAACAAGTGATTAAAGCTGGAAACCCTTAATAAAAAATATACTAGCTACTTATACTAATTCCAGTCATACACAAGCTATTACAATCTTGACTAGACAATAAGAGCAGCAAGAAGGAAGACAAGAGCAGAACATAGCACTAATCCCTAAAACTGGGCTAGGCAAGAAAAAAAAAAGACTCAAAAGTCCTTGAAACTGAAAAGGCCAACCACTAATAGTTAAAAAAGGCTATTCTTACAGATAATAAAGTCTAAAGAAGACTCAACTCATCTAAATATCCTATTATAACCAATATATATAAATTAATACAAAGTAACTATAATAAAATAAACTCTAAAGCTAATAATAATCAAGAATAAAGTAAAAAAAACCAAACCTAAAAGTAAAGAGCTTTTAAAATAGCTTATGAGAAAATTAGCCAAGAAATGGACTAAAGATTTTGAAAATCATAACACAAACCACCCAGTAAGTCCAGCATAATACTAAATATGGTAATAAAGCATAGGACAAGGGTAAAGAATATAACCAAATGAACCATGCATATCAAGAATGTGAAATAGAAAAAAAGCTAATAATAAGGAGTTAGATCAGGAACAGCAGAAATTAAACCATGACCTTAGCCTTGAGGCTGAGGAAATCCCATCTGGATCTCTGCCATGATCCTATCTTGATCCTCATCTGGATTAAAATCAGATTCATTGAAGATTGAATTATAAGATACCGTCATCTGCAGAAATGGCAGGCACACTCTTGCAGGAACCCATGTACACTTTCTCACTGCCATGCAGCACCTGCTGTGGAGCCGTTCATGGCAAGTTCCACTTATCAAGGTCTTGCCATCCACGAGGGATTTAACGACGGATATAGTGAAGGTACTTGGCAGTCACTCTATCATTCAGACCAGTTGAAGTAGCTCACTTTCCCAAACTGTCATGCCCCGGATGACACACAGCCAGCTGATCGCTTTGGATCCGCCTGTTCTGGTATTTCAGATTAAGGGACACTGCGGCGTCGTGCACCTGATCGACGCCAACGTCTTCGGCAAATCCGTCGGTTTGAAATAGTGTAGTTCTTGCCCGTCCCGGATAAGGCAAAACCAAGAGAAGTGGGTGGAAAAGAAGGTCAGCCTGAGAGCATCCAGTACTTGGGTCATACGCCTGGTCTTATCACTTCTTGTAGCCCTTGTGGAATTGTCACTGCAGGCAGAATCATCTGGACTCAACCATTTCTTTACAAATGTACAAGCACGATCTTCTTGATCTTGGACATAAAATATTCATATCTTGACTCTTCAATCGTTGCTCGTTATCGGGCAGCTACCCCATTCCAAATTGCAGCTCGGTGCAGCGTCGTCGGCATACGTCAAAATCACAACGAGGAATTATTTACAGTGTCAGGCCATCAGTAGACAAAGTGACGCACCAAAATCGTGAGAGTAGGAAGGGGAGGGGGACAATAACATGGCTGGTGAAACATCAGGTAGTTGTCCGAGGCATGATCTGATTGTTTGGTGTTGTGTCCAGCAGTCCCAACGTGGCTCGTTATAAACGCACTCTCTGCATTGATTGATACCAATGATCCTACTTAGGTATTGCATCAAGGACTGGCCTTAATACCCTATACTCAACCTGAATCTCCAGGAAGCTGATAAATTTAATGGCGAGATCCAGTAGACTAGCTATGGGTTGCCACAGGAAAGCAGACATATAAACTAAAAATTCTCGCTCTCTCAAAGCCTTTCCTGCGTCTCTCCAATCAATGTGAGGCAAGTGGCGTATCAATAGAATTCGACGTGGCAAGTGCCGGCACATGCTACCTCTGCAACGATGGTGCAACTATGAGTGCTTTAGCAAATAGTATTCCACAACAAATGATCGTGGCGACAACTGGAGATACTCCTCCCAGAAGGCAGAGCGCCGCGAGGACGCGTGACTGAGTACTTGAAACCAGCGCGATGCTGGTGATGCATAACGTGCCTATGAGTGGTATGGCATGGAGGATGCCAGATAGGATGAAATAGTTCTAGAGATACTCGAATTAGATGTCAAAGTGTGGGCAGAATGGGGTCCATACGTCAAGGAAAGAAGTGTTGACGACGAGACAGAGGCTAATAGTATATACGAGAAACGCGAGCGCAATTGATTGTAATCCCTTGGGTCCAGATATCGTAAGGATGCTGAGTGAGCAGCAAGTGATCGTATCCTGCCAAACCACACATGATGAACGACTTACGGGAGGGTAGCTACCAGCTGATCGGTCAATGCACATGTCAGTTGAGAATGGTGATGGCAAGCGTGAGGTGCATACATAATTTAATGAGAAGCCACGCAAGCCCTCCAGCTTCGTGATGAGGCCAGGAGAGTAAGGGTGTTGCGCCTCCAGGTCGGTCTGCTGGGAGTGATTGAAACTGTGGCGGGAAGAGACTCCGGAAGTGGCGGGAAGGGGGTGACCGCGTTCCGGGTAGAAAGATCTCTCACCGAGCTGAAAGCGACACTCAGAAAACATGGAGAAATGACTCAACGGTGATCAAGGAGGAAAGTGGAGTGGAAAGTGGGGTTGGAGAAAGCAAGGGGCGGAGAGAGTGTTATAAAGAGGAGAGGTGGTCTGGTTGGTCCATTTGAGAAAGTAGCCTGAGCGGGCCTTTCCCTACTCGGGAGATGGGGAGCAGAGGCTTGTCAGGTTTGGTGCACGGAAACTGCGCCGTGGGGGCTGATGATGAATAGCGGGCGAGTTGACGCGTGGACAGGCAAGTTGACAGTGAGAAAAAGTGTCCAGTCTTCAGGATAGTTTCCTTAGAAGGCAATTTCCCGCCATACACACAATTTCAAAGCAGAACGTAGGCCTCGTGACGACCTCCTGCGCATAGCACAAAATCACAAAATAGGCAATCATGGTACTTTAGGACGGCCCGACTCGCATCAATTAGTGTTTACCTTTCACGGACTTGCCTATAGCGAGGTACTACGACCATGCGATAGACAAAGATTACAGCGTGTCTGGCGGGCATCATCCACGACCTTGAAAAATAGAGTTTTTAGAGACCAGATTGGGTCGAGGAAACGCACCCTCGCCTGTGCGTCCAAAAAAAGAGATAATAAGTGGTGGTCAAACGTGGACGAGCGTGAATGGGCGCGAACACATGTGCGCAGCATCCACAGCTTGGCCACGTCCACCCACTCAAAGATGCTCTCCCCCCCTTCCTTTGCCTTGGCAAACCTGTTCCCGACATGTAAGAATCACTCCGTCGCACTTCCTCACGTCTCTCAAGAAACAAAGAAAACGTAAAATAAAGGTGTCACCATGATTCTGTTATCGAGGGTCCTCGAGTGCGTGCGGTTTTATTCTTCTTTTGCCTCATGTGGTGCCGCTGGGCTGATGATGCCTAGCCTGCTCGGCCTGTGTATCACAATGTTCTTCTCGTCACGTCGTCTTGGAACCCGACGTGCGCTGATAATAGATCTGGTTTGCTAAGATCGCCGCAGGAACGGGGAAATAGAGAGAAAGAGAAGGGCTGCGCAATTGATCCACGCTGGACACATACCAGCCGAGTCTTGGAGATCGGATCACAGCGAACTGGTGTCAATTCTCCGAAGGTTCTCAAACTCGCACCCGTTGCCCCCTCCCCTCTCCTCGGTCCTTATTTATCGCGCGCCTCTTATTATTATTATTATTATTATTATGCCCTTTCCCCTATCAGGGTCAAATCAGTGCCCAATCCAGCCATACTTCTTGTTGACGTTATTTGTGCCAAGGACAGTAGCACTACATGAGTACATGCCCTAGATCGGAGTGGCTGGTGATAAACGGATGTGCCCAATTTGTTCTTGCGACCTGGGCAGTTGTTTAGTGTGGAAATCTGAAGAATGTTGCTTATTGGCTTGCGTAATAGCCATGACGAGATCCTGAGCAGACATATCTTACCTCACTTGACATGATGTGATGCTTGACAGACGTGACGTACACATCGCCATATCCCGTCAGCAGACCTGAATCCTCAGCCTTTGGAAGACTTTTTTTCCTTTTCTCTTTACTTCCTCACCGAATCACCATGTATATAATTCATTATGTCCCCTATTTCACTCGGTCATAGTTCATAGCCCGCCGAACCAGGTCGGCGTGTATAGCCCCGGAGTAGGGTGGAGTGCATAGTCCTCTAGCAGTATATAAACCCCCCACGTAACATGGTGTTCCCCACCTTTGGAATTTCCTTTCCCGCATTAAGTGCTCCAGCGAGTGCTTCGTGGTTAAGTTCGTGTCAGCCTCGCACCAGCAGTTTCATCTGAGCGGAGCTCTATACATAAATGGAGCTCGAGGCAGACTGTCGGTGGATCTTGAACATGAAGTTCATGTACATATATGTGTAATCCTGTGAGTAGAAATGGGAGGCGCAAAATGAAGAGGTAGAGAAACCGTCAAACAAAGCGGTCCATGGGAAACATAGCGGGGCTCAGAAGTCTATGAATTGAAAATGTTCGTGTTTCTGACTAGCAACGGTCTCGAGAACTCCCCAATACATCTGACACAGAACATCGGTCATTCTGATGACGGGCTCGTACGATCATGAAATCAGATTCTGGTAAGCTTGGAATGGTATTTGCTCCCGCACCATCGCACGGTTGGGTCTGGCGTGAGCACCGTCACTCAATCATACTGCTAATTGGGTCATGCTCGAGGTCATCATTAGCAAGTAAATCATCTTGCGATCTCTTCCAAGCAATCAACTCTTTTCTTTTTCTGAAGACTTTCGTTCACGTTTCGGCTCTTAGCAAGCGTCTGCTCGCTGCAGCGATCCACAAGAAAGTGTACATTTAACGAGGTCGCCAGCACTTCCTCCACTCCGGTTGGTCGCATCCCATCTCCGTAGTCCACATACTCAAGTGTGTGATTCAACAGCTGACCCTGGCCGGAGTGCATGAGTCGAGTTGGCACTCATCAAATACCATTAGGGTAAATTCTAGTCTGGAAGATGAACGACGAGAAATTAAAACTCCCGAGATACCAGGCTGTAACCAAGTTCAGTGCTCATAAGAAGTATATAACTCGCATCCTTAGTCCTGATGTTAAGTAAGTTATATGTCTAAGTTTCCACATGCGTCCAAGGCTCATGTAGACATGTTTTGCAGATACAACGGTGAAAATATGGACCATATCTCAGAATCATGAATTGAGGCAAGAGAAAGTGCTCCAAGGCCATCAGTGATGGGTGTGGGACTGTGTGGACTCTATATATCTGGTAACATGTGAGAAGATTGTTACCTGGCTCCAGCAATAACTCTTGACGTACGCTCGTCAATAGCATCCTCGGATCATCCTGCGCGACTCTGGGAGATGGAATCAGGCAACAATATAATGGGTATCACATGGGTGTGTTAGACTTTTCTTTTGTTGCTAAATGATCCGTTCATCAACACTTTCCAACCAGCTGCAGTGTGTTGTGTGCTTCATGATGGGCAGGTTTATTCCATGTCAAGGCATTTGGACACGTATCCTTGGCCCTGGGGTGGGGGGACCATCTAGGATCAGATAAATAATGGAGTCTCAACGTGAATAAAGTCATATTGGCAGTCGCCTTTATTACGACACTTCGGTTTGGCCCGGACGGGCTTCATCCTGAATGCTTGTCCCAGTTCACGTATGGTCTACGTGCTGCCCCTGCAATTCCGCGGAAGTGGAGAGTCGGGCCAATCTGCAGGTATGCTCGTCCGGAAACTAAACATTCGCGGTTGACATTCCATGATGAATAGTCGTTAAGTTGACCGAAGGCTGCACATCGATAGGTCCTGCCTCATCAAGCATGATTACCAGAAATTTCGTGGTAGTCGGCTCGAATGGAAACAAATCATACTCCCTGCGAGCTTCTCGATGTCTTGTGTGGTCCGTCAGAAGGGATGTACGCAAGAGATGTCTCTCGCATCCACCTCCTCGGTCTACACTCACCAACTGCTCACGCGTCCTCAACATGACAATTGCAGCATTTGACAATCTAAATGGTTAGGTGTCGGGGACATGTAATATATTCACACCATGAACATTCTGGTCCCCATAAGCCCCACATAGCACCATTGGGTTATTTAATACCTCGTTCCGTCTTTGGACGACGCGATCTAGATTGACGTGAGGCGGGGTGGTGCTCTCCGGTTCCGAGGGCCGAGACATCTCCGCCTCGGCCGGGCACATCGGCCCTTGGGGGGCGGCAATGGGCAACTGATAAATGGTAAGAGACGGCGTGATGGTACATGGTACACATGTAATGAGTCGCACGTATGATCTACTTTATACTACATGCGTTCTAACGCATTAAGCGAGCCAGCAGTCGTCCATGATCGACAGGTTGGCAATGTACGCTAAGGTGCCCCAAGCTCACAGAGTGGCCTGTAAGACATGAAATAACACAATAACAGCGGTAGTCACGGTGTCAGGGTGATATACTACGGTTTCAACATGAATCCTTCTGACGACTATCTGAGGTGATCAAGGTAGGTCACTGATCAAAGTAGCACAGCTCACTTGGCGCAGGTAACATATACAGTTGGTCAACGGGATTTCATCAAAGGACTGAGAACAGGCTTAGTGACGTCCGGTGAAATATCATCCAAAGGAATTTCTACAAGGCGAGACACAGGACGGCGATGGTACCCGCCAGTCCAGGTAGCTGCGGGGCTGACCAGTGTTTCCGTGCTTGGAAAAAGGATTGAAGCAAAAGACGCCCGTCGTCTCACGTATGGCTCGGCTGGCTTAGGTGGCGCAAAGGACTGAGCAGGCCACTTGCCTGAGCAGCAGGGGTTAAGACAACGAACTCGATGACGGAGTAATCTGGGCCCTCAAGGGGAGAAGAAGCGATGGAAGATATTGTGCTGAAGGGATTGGTAACCACACTGCTTGTAGGCTGTTCCGAGCTTGCTGTGGTTTTCCTGTTGCTGATAGCGAAGGGCCGTACATGGGGTCACGGTGATAGAGGATAGGGTCGGACGGGTGGACGGGTGGACGACATGGTTGGCGATAGAGGGAACGCAAGGGCGGATAGCAGGGACAAACGGCCAGGAACAAGATGAAGGGTGATCGGTGTGATGGAAGAGGGTGACACGGTAGGCATGTACACATACTGCGTCGGCACAGGAAGCACCACTGAGGGTGCGCGATTGTTGTAAACTTGACTAGCACGCATTAGCTTTCCATTTATGGTAAATCTTACATAAGCTTAGAGCGTACACTTCGTACCATTTTCTAGTTTATGTTCCTCAGTAGCTTGACATCTACTGAGGGTAAG
>JBBPKN010001339.1:0-17855 GCA_038089275.1 Pulveroboletus cf. rosaemariae | reverse complement strand
TATTCTTGTACTTCCTGCGAGGCAGCCTTCCCTGGCAAGGACTGAAGACTGCAACCAACAAGCAAAGGTATGAGGAAGTAGGGGAGAAGAAGCAGAACACCCCAGTTTCGGAATTGTATGAGGGCTTTCCAAGTACGTTCGTTCTTAGATACAACTGGCGTACCGGCATTTTGCGATCCTTCTTATTCTCTGCAGAAGAGTTTGTCATTTACATGAACTACGTGCGAAAGCTGCAGTTTGAAGAATCTCCTGACTACGATTTCCTCCGCGAGCTGTTTTCCAAGGTTCTAAAAGATATTGGAGAGCAAGATGATGGTAGCTATGACTGGATGTTGTTGAACAGTGGCAAGGGACATCAAGTTAGCAGTGTATGTGACACTTCCTCCTTCCAAACTTTTACACAACGGTCGTGTTCGACATTTGCACCATGACCTTGACGAATTAGATAAGCTTCACTTCATCCCTACTGACATGTTATGTAGGTGTCCACTCACGAGGAAGGGGGACAGGATGAGCAGCCTTCGATCTCAGGTAGCCACGACAATAAAACACTTGATTCTGGTCCTGTAGGAGTTTGCCATTCCATCACTAAAGCAGTTATGTTGACCCCATCGTGCATGTTACGACAGGCAAAAAATGAAGGATACAATGAAGACGGTAGTGGTGATCTCCTCGAGGTGTCTGTTCATTTGTGTCAATCCTGAAGCAAGCTCTCATGATGACATAGGTTGAGGTGCTATCGGGCGGGCCGGCTCCTGATTTCAACTTTGACGAGGTTTGTCACCCCCTTTTTTTCTTATTTTTGTTGCCTCCGTGTTAATGTTATTCAAGCCACCGTCCCCAATCCCTTCTGTTGATCTCCGAGAGGGTGAGGAATTCCATGCATTGTCGAAGCCATCAATGATCTTCCTTCCAGAGGCACGTTCGAGGGAAAGCAACTTTAATACTGCCAAGCCATCTCAGGGGCATTCAATCTTTAGCATATTGCTGCAGAGGAAGAGCAAGAAAGTCCCAGATTCACTGATGCCTAGTCGACATTCCGGAATCTCACGCCACCCTGCTGATCATCGTTCCACTTCTCATTCCCTGACAAAAGTCAGTAACCCAAACAGTGAACCCTCAAGGATGGCTGCAGCTGAACGCAACGCAGTTAGTGCTCTTCCTTGATAGATGATCGGATGTGATGCATTTATCGTGTCATTTTAGCGAACGAGCACAGGATTCACCAGAATGCGAAGAGTTCGTTATTTGCCGGATTTATACGCAGGATCTCATGACATGTTACAGCGTAAACTGCATACCCCGATTATTAATCCCGAACTTCCAGACGGAGGTGCTACTGGAAGAGGTTCTGCGGATGTAAGAGCAACAGGCGCAGTAAGACCTTTTTTCCGGTGACGTGGACCCCGACACGATCGTTCATACCCATTAGGTCCAACAGGCCATCGATCCGTCTCACCCCCGGGCCACGAGAGTCCATCTTACGGTGCGCGGTACTTTCTTGTCAGCTACATCGTCGAACTCAGAGCGGACCAGCATCAGCAAGAGACAGGTTACTCCTCCCTAACGATCACGTTTCCTACTTGGCTCGCCTGCTGTTATTTAAGTGTAGATGATGAGGTACATTGATCCCCGTGATTCGATGCAATGCATAGCGTATACCGCGTGGAGGTGGACACTGTGGACTACATGATTCTTCAAATTTGTACCACCTATATTAACAATGTGAATCTCCATAATCCATTCGCGGTTACGGTAAGCATGCTGGGATGGTCCCTAGTCGCTGATGAGGTCTAGATCCACGCGGAAACTGGGATTGGGACAGCAACGCTTGTTTTATAATATATGAGGGCTGTCTGCAAACCCTCAACGTCGCCAGCGCCGCATTGCATACACACCGGCCGTTATTCATAGAATTCCCACACTCCACTTCTAAACCCGACATTCGGGCTGTACCTCCATTCTTCGTCCACATCTGTACGGCTATGTGGTACTCCTGTTTCGTGATCAGAGGTGTGCCTTGAAACCCAGTGAGGTATGTAAGATCACTACCGTACTCAGGTGGAAGTAGCACTCGCCATTGGCTGCCGCCAAGCTGCACATCCAGGTTGCACTGTCTCATGGACACTGTTCTCTCTTGTCGCGTCCATCGTTGGCTTGCGACCACGCAGCCCAGCATCAGAGTCAAAGTCATTATACACTAGGGGTCCAAGGCCACTGACCAAAGTCGATATATTCGTCTGATCAGAACAACGAGAGCATCAAACCAACTCATAGTCCGTCTTCGTTCTCGCGTTCTCTGCTTGCCTATAAGTTGTCTCTGCCCGCTCCCGATCACGGATATACCATGGATCGTCAAACGTCACACTGATTTTCGTCGCATGCCCTTGGGTCTTCACCGTACAGTCTCAATCACCGCCATCGTCATTTAGTCGCACACCGACGGTATACTCACAGCTCGATCCACCAATGAAGCTCCCCACTGGATCCATCCCCGGATAGAATCGCCGGTCGTCAACGGACATGGTGGATGCAAGACATTAGTGCACGGAAGCTACGAGTGGCCCTGGAAGTATCGATTGCCAAGACTTGCGAGATAAGGCGAGGACACCCGCAGGCCTATCGCCTTCCTTGACTAAAGGGGAACCATGTATTAGGAGAATAAGAGACACAGTTGGAATGCGGAAACTCCGCCAGAAGGATGGCCGCGCGCCGAAAAGAGATACACCTCGTCTGACCTGTCATTCTGAGCGGTAAGATCGATTATCATGGACGGACAGTTTCAGTGGCCATTTCCAGCTGCAAAAAGGGCACGGGAACAGCGACAACAAACCATGTTGAGGAGGCGAATGCAGAGCAATTCCGATGTCTCAAGAGTACTTTGGCTTCGAGAACGAGTCGTCGACGGGCGGGTATGCATGACAGAGTCGAAGAACGTTGGGGTTTTGTGCATCTTTCTAGCTAAAAGAATAGGCTTGGGGACCCTTCCTTCGCTTGACCAGCGGGAGACGGATGAGATGTTGGAATATGTTGATTACTTACGATCTACTGCTTATATAAGCTCATAGATACATCGGACCATTAGTTACCTTAGGATACTTAGTGACTACAAGTATCCTGCAGTTTCCTGCAGTTTCAACATGAGATTCACTACGGACTCCAGGAGAGATGACTTGAGAGGGAGACTGTGATCACATGTACTGTGATTCACTCACCATCACGGACTTATCCTTATCCTACAACGGCAGCTGGTCAAGCGTGCAGGAAACGCACTCACTGCTATGCTCGACATTCCCTTGACCTTACAGTCATAGTTGAATGGCACGGCACCGTGGATCAATACAGGGGCCGGGTACTATCGTGGGACTCGAGAGTGTGCTTCAATTGCCGTGACGTCGGGTCGCGTCCAAGTGGCCGCGGTCCCTTCCTCAACACCGTTGCAGCGATGATCTCCCTCACGGTATCGCCGGCAGGAAAGCCTATCTCTGTCGCTCGCGGGCTCCCCAGTCAGCTCGACATTGCAGGAAAACGGATACAAGACGTGACAATTGGCGACGTCAAGACAGCCATCGCCGAAAAGTTCCCCGGAGTGAGTCCGAAGCTGGTCTCAATGCAGCTCAGCGAGGTGTAACCTTGCACGCCTCCCAGTTTTACTCCGCCCGTCAAAAAATTACCCTGAAAGACAGCAAAAATATTTTGAATGACGAGATTAAATTGGTGGACGCTGGGGTTGTAGATGGGGGTGAGCTGCTCGTCAAGGATCTTGGTCACCAGATCAGCTGGAAGACGGTCTTTTTGATTGAATATGTGAGTTGACGCGTCAAGATGGCCCTTCATTGATGGAACTGATGCAATTGGAAAGGCTGGCCCACTTCTTGTACACCCCATTTTGTACCACTTCCCTGAATATATCTGGGGTGGTCCGGTCTACCACAGTATGCTGCAACGGTACATATGCCCCATTCCTCTGCTTCTTCCTTCCGGTCATTTATGCGACGTATAGATTCGCATATGCGCTAGTCATGATGCACTTTGCAAAGCGCGAGTTCGAAACGCTCTTGTGGGTAGTTCGTCTGAGTTTTTCCAAGTCAACCTAAGTTTGTTCGCTTCAGCATCCACCGCTTTTCTCATGACACGATGCCATTCATGAACGTTTTCAAAAAGTAAGGTCTTCGTGTTGTTACTCTATTATTTCTACTTGTTTATTTCTTGTCGTGCAGTTCAGCCCATTATCACATCGGTAGCGGTACGTGTATCTTCTGTGACTCAGTCGAGTTTACAGTTCACACTTGTAACGTATACAGGACTCTTCCTAGCGCTGGCAATTTATGGCCCGCAGTATTCTGCCATGTCCCCATATATTCGTGGCACGTTACGGAATGACCCCGTCTTCATCTGGGCCTGTACCGCGATCTGGGCAGTAGGTTCTTTTTCTTTTACCTCTTTCAGGACCATTCATGTGGGTCTCACGCCCCCTCACAACCAAGTTCGCCGAGATATCTAATTTGATCACCCACATCAACCTCCGCAACCTCCGTCCGGCTGGGTCTCGCAAACGAGCTATCCCCCAGGGATACGGTTTTTCGCTCGTGTCTTTCCCCAACTATTTCTTCGAAAGCCTTGCATGGTTCGCTATTGCCTGGATGACTGGAAGTTGGATTGGTAAAGTCCCTTCTTTAGCGTGTTTAGAACCTTCCTGACAAGAAGTGTGAAGCCTCCGCTTTCTTCATCGTGGCCACCGGGCAAATGTACATTTGGGCTGCGAAGAAACACACCGCTTACAAGAAGGAATTCGGAAGCGCTTATCCCAAGGGGAGAAAGGCAATGTTCCCGTTTATCGCCTAAGGTCATGGAAATGGTCGTGTCTCTTATTGCGCAGTATCGGTTGTTGTCTCGCCTTCCTGCTAAAACTGTTTCTCATTCGACGTGCGAATGCATTATGACGACAACTAATACATTGAGAACGCATAACCATCCTCAAGTTACCTGCGAGCGACAGTTATGGGAGACGACCTGTGAACACAAGGTGTCAGTGTGATATTCAACACAGATGCCACTTTAAGGAATCAGAAGGGAGTGCCCGGAAAAATTGAGCTGAACGGGCCTTTTCGGCAAGAGTCGTACGAAGACCGTCGTGTAAAAAGCATCCTCCGAATAAAAAGAGGGACTTGTTACTCACCAGAAAGAACCTCAAGAAAGCAACCAGCATTCGTTTGCTAGATCATCTACACAAAGTCTGTGAGTAACTGCAAACATCACTTCTCGATGAATAAGGATCAGATTAGAAAGAAATACAGCCAGGAGATGTCGTCAGACTGCAGCTGCTGAGAGTGCATCAGGCGGTAACTCCATGATAACATCCTTTGGGTGTGAGAAGAGATGATCACTGACGTGATGACTTCGTGAGGAATTGCGTGTTGTACACTGCCTGAGGTAAGGTGAGTATCTAGTTGACGAACGGTGAATACGAGAAAAGTCAGCAATTGAAAGGTAGGTTCAAAGCATTGGACCAAGTCCTCAGATACTCTAGTTTGAAAAAGCACATCGTTCAGAGAACATATTAGAACCGAAAGCTCACCGCCTGGGTAATTACAACAGTCTAAGCCATAGACTGTCGAGTGCAGGATGTGGGAGGTGGTGAGAGCTTGAAACATTCCCACGCTGATTCGGTCGGTATATCCCACTGAATGCGTCCAACTTTCTAAATGGCCATCTGCATTACTTGTGCACGACCGATATCTCATCTCTACACCGTCTACGAGTCTGCATACAACTTGCGCCTTGAACAATGCGTTAGTACTATCCAACACTTGGAATGGAAGAGGGGTGAATTAATCAGTGCGGCAGAGTAAATGCCTTATTTTTGCAGATCCCTACGTGGAACACGATACGCTCACGCTACTCCTTGACCTTATACTGCTCAAGAGGGGCGTATACAGGCATTTGCTGTACAACAGGGGGACGGAACCGCGTAAAGCGCACGAAAAGACCAGGGGTTCCGATGCTCGGCCCAAAGACGCGATTGTAAATGTCGACACTGCGCGGGCCAAAGCTCTTGACAGGGAAAAGGTTGCTTGTTCGCCGATCGCTCAACCATTGTTAACAGACTAGTGCAAGTTAGGCCAGATGGTTACATATTCTCAGACTCGGAAGTGGGCTACTACTGGTCGATGCTTGTCGGTAACATGGTGTTATCTTCCCTTCCCCATCTGACATGCTGAGTATTAGTTATACGTTGGGGTCAACTTAGTGCGTCCCAATGCGCCCCAATGCGAGACGTTCCGCGTGATATCTAATAACGAGCTCCCAGACCCACAGATCGTCGCAGACCCCTCGCAATGGAGCACTGACCCAAATGGGGTGTTTCTGCGCATTCTCGTGGCTTGTTTGATAGGTCCGTTAGCTCGAGTCCCTTTGCACCACCCAGTGGATCATGCTCTGGCAGAAACGGTCGCGTTTCACACAGGAGTGGTGCTTGCTTCGTATATCGTGCTCGGATTCTCCGATTGGGTTAGGTCTTGGAAGGCTTTTAGCCCCAGAGAAGTTTCCGGGATACGCCAGCAATTTAAGTGAGGAGTCCAGCGCGATGTCGAACATCTGATTTCACTTGTTCTTAGGATGTCGCATATCCCATTGGTAGTCCTTTACTCGTCATTCACGAAATCCTTTCTACTTTTTCTGCTTACGATTTGGCGCCCGTCGTTGTCAATACCGGGGCAGGGTCCGTACCGATTTAATACATCGTACAAGAACCCTTGGATACTTGGTGCACTTGAAATTTGGGACGAGGACAAGCTCGATCGCGAATGGGTGGTACGGAACGTGCTCGGTGGTTTGGCTGCGGGTTTCGGTCTTCGAGGTATTTCATGCGTCCTGGCTATGCATGCTCCGGGTTAGCTAACTCATTGTACACACACAGTTGTGTTGGACTGTCCTCCCATCTTCACGACCGTGGTCATTCTTGTTGGGTGGGCAGTCAAGACTGCCGTCGCCGAACTTCTCAAAGGTTGGATTGGTGCTGATCCACAGATCGGAGAAGTCTGGTTGGCGTACAGCATTCCGTAACAAGGCATTCATTCCAATTACTGGTGGTGTTGTACTGTACATTATCGTTTCATAGCATGCACCCATGACGATTGCAGTGCCACTGGTCTTTGCTCGTTGAGACTTCCGACACCCTGATATTGACTGACGTGCCAACGTGCACAGTAATTGCAATCCTGTCCATATCCATCCAGCATGTCTCCTGGTGAAGCCACCTCTTCTCGCGCACTGAGTGCGATCCTACCGTTAGTTGCCAGTGGACAGCCTTATGAGGCTCACCAAAAGGCACGCACCTTTGCCTCCCGGTACTCTAAAGCTGGACAGTATGACACCGCGATCGATGTGCTCTTTCAATCTGCACGGGAAATGCTCAAGGTCGGACATCAGGGCAGTGGAACTGATCTCGCACTGTTCATGTTGGATGTATATGAAAGCAAGGGGGAAGGCGTGTCAGACGAATCAAGAGGTCCGCTGTCGAAGTCTAGTAGCGATTTGGTACATGACACTCACACTGAATTCCTAGGGAGGGTCACGCAGTTGATCGCACTCACTGGCCCTTCAGGGACTTGGCGAAAAACGATCATTGATAGAGCGGTCACGTTCGTGATGTGTCTCACTCTTGACTCTGCCATGTGCTTATAGTTATGCATCGAGACTAGGTGGACAGCTAAACATGGTGCATATCCCACTGGTGATCCAGATCTTCACCACTACATCGGAGAGCTACTCTACAAAGGTACCGCAGCACTCCCCGGAGAGAGGTTCATCCTATCTTACGATATTGTTTTTTCCCTGGATAGACGGGGCATTTGATGCAGCGGAACACCATCTCCTGGCGTCAGGGAAAAGAGATAGTGCCCGTCTTTTGGCGCAGATGATGATAGATTGGTCCGCGGTTGGTGGTGTGCCGGGAAACTTTGCACTCCGTGGAACCCTTCCGTTGGTTCCCTTTACCCTTGGGCGAAAGACGCCGAAACTGAGCTGTTTTTTTTTGTACACAGATATCTAGAGAACGGAAACATACTCGCAGCTCGGACGTTCATCGTCCAATTTGTCAACAAAATATTAACCAACCGACCATCTTTGGCGTCTTCACTCGAAAATTCGCCCCTTCAGGTCACCGATTCGAGTGAAATCGTTCTGACCAACGACAGTGTCCTCAACTTTTGCCAACTTGCGGTGCTGGCGTGTCAGCGAGCGAACACCGAAAAGAACAGGATAATGCGCGAAAGCTGGATCCGATTATGCGGTACGTATCAGTCAAGGGGTGGTGTCCTTGCCAGCAAGGAAGTCCGCTCTGTAAGTGTGTAAATTACCCCTCTGGCTACCGTTGATTCATCACACCGGGGTCGACTGGTCTAGGCGCTGATCGAACTCGCAATGTTGTACTTCGCCATCCCGCCACCAAAGACACAACCCGACAACCCATTGGGCACGATGTTGTCTTCAATGCTTGGTGGAGGGGGTCCTGGTAGTACATCCAGGCGGCGAGTGTTGACTCCAGGTAATGTGGGCCCGATGGCGCCGGGTCTAGACTAGAGATGCAATGTGAGGAGGGGGAGATGATTCTTTTCGTCGATGGAGAACCTTTCTGCAGGGACTTCGGTATACGTAGTGTTCTCGACCTGGCATCGTAATCGGAGGTTAGTTTGTTGAGGCGTTCTGGACGAGTATCAACGATCGACAAATTAACGGACTTATTACGATGGTCTGTCTTGAAAGGTCAGGCCATCATGCCAGGCTATAGGTCTACTCGGGGACTATAGTTACAAACGGAGACAGTATAAGGCTATGATTCGATCGTGATTAGTGTAGGAGTGGCCGGGACCTGAAAGGATCTCAACGCAAACGAGAACAAGTACACGCGGAAGTAGTAGTCGCGAAAACTCATGACACACCACTTCCACTTCGCCGCGGTACAGAGGCCGGAGGGTACTGGGTAGGGGAAGCACTTGGTGTGGTAACATCGCCAGAAATTATATCCTGGATCGCATTCTCGAGCGCGTCAACGCGGTTAGACATCTGTACCACTACGGGTACGTTGGTCAGCGAGAAGGAGGCGGCGTAGACGGAGAGACTGACTCCGATCGAGTATCTGCGACGACATCTCGTCAAACTTGGCATCGAGCTGCTCCAACAGCGTTTCCACCTGGAACGTGGCTCCTCCGTCAATATCAAGACTGCAGGTTCGCCGTTGATAGGACGTACGAATGCTGTCAGTTCGTGCGGGCTAGATATTTCGCCAGGGTTGGCGGTCACAGGTTGCTTCGTCGGTGTTCTCGCACCAGACGCCACCTCGGAAATGGGTGTTGGTGCAGAGGTAAGTTTGAGCGGGAGCGCTGAGGAGGACATCGTTCCCTCCGCCTTGCTTGTAAGTCCGGGGTGCAAAACGGTTTCGTATTACATAATGAAAGACAAATGACCCCGCTCACTCCAACGCCAGACGACAATAATCACTGAAATAATCACTGAACCTTTGCATATTTGGTTAGGATGTGGAGTGTCATGCTCTTGTTCCCCTCGCTGCACATGGTAAAGTCTCAAACAAAGCTCCACTACGGTGTCTCAACGACCTTGCAGAAAGCCCTCTGCGAAGTCCGCGCACTCCTCCAGATTCGATGGGTTGTCGTATCGCGTGTGCCGATGCGGCGACCTTTGAGCTGGAACAATTTGGACGATCTTTCAGATAACCGCCCTGGTTCCTTCGACTCTGTTTATTGCAGAAACTCCATCGAGACAGTTCGAGCATTGAAAGCCAATTCAGATCCGAACCGTTGTCCGCCTGGCAGACAAGGTTTGTATACACAAAAGATCTGATCAAGTATCTTCTACATGGCTTCTTGGCGGGTTAACACATGAACACATCGGTGCCGATTTACAACCGTCCCCGTCGCGTTGGGTGAAACCGTTGAGTTGTCCACGATCAATACATGGTGTCTCACCCTCGAGGGCTGCATGACCTCCACTCATTCGGTACTTGTGGTCGAGTGCCATGCAGTGAGCATAAAATGCAGAAAAAAGATCAATCTGCGGCACTATACAGCCATATGGCGCTGTCTGCACTGTCTGTTATCTTTGCTGCAAAACTGTCGCCGATAAACTCGGTACGTACCATTTAGGGTTCTCGGTGATGTCTGTATTGACCTTGCACATTGCGTACTATACCGGCTTCGGTTTGTTTGCTTGCCGTCACGACAGTTTGACAACACCGCTTCGCTCGAACACTCGACATCCGGATATTCAGACAAAGATACACCACGTGCAGACAAAGCTATAAGACAATTTACATGTTTCACCATTTGTCACCCTTGTCTGGCCCTCTACCATATAACCTAGCGCCCCGGCCGTTTTTTTCACCCCTCCTCGGTTGCTCGACATGGCTCCCACTGCAACTCACGAAAATGCTCCTACGCACTCCTTCACTGACTTCATCCTCCCAGACCTCGTCTCCGACTGCCACTATCCACTACTTCTCAGCCCCCATTGCTACAACGTCGCCCGTGCTTCCGAGCAGTGGCTGCTGCAAGGGGCCCGGCTCGTCGAACCCCGTGTCACCAAGTTTATGGGTCTGAAAGCCGGAGAGCTCACCGCATCTTGCTATCCAGACGCTGACGAGTTTCATCTTCGTGTCTGCTCTGACTTCATGAACTGGTTGTTTAACATGGACGACTGGTTGGACGAATTTGATGTGACGGACACGTGGGGAATGCGGGAATGCTGTATCGGCGCTTTTCGCGATCCTATTCACTTCGAGACTGACAAGCTCGGGGGTCTGATGTCCAAGTCGTAGGTATCTCCTTTTTTTTCTTCCTTTTTCTTATACCTCTCGCCTCTGCTTCTATGGTATCAAAATGTTAATCTCTAAATGGAACAGGTTCTTTAGCCGCTTCATCCAGACTGGCGGTCCGGGATGCACGAAGCGGTTCATCCACACGATGGATCTGTTCTTCATTGCGGTTGCCAAACAAGCGGATGATCGCGCCAAAGGACGCATCCCAGATCTTGAATCGTACATCACCGTCCGGCGTGATACAAGTGGCTGCAAGCCTTGCTTTGCACTTATCGAGTACGCCGCCCGTATTGATCTGCCCGACGAGGTCATGTCACACCCGGTGATCATGGCGATGGAAGAAGCCACCAACGACCTCGTCACATGGTCCAACGTAAATCATTGCACTCCACCCTCTTCATAGGACGGTCTTGTGAGAACTGAATCTGATTTATAGGATATCTTTTCGTACAATGTCGAGCAATCTCGACGCGATACCCACAATATGATCGTCGTCCTCATGCGTGAACTGGGGCTAGACCTCCAAGGTGCCGTAAATTATGTCGGTACACTTTGCAAGGGTACGATCCAGCGCTTCGAGAACAATCGTGCAACACTCCCCTCGTGGGGTGAAGATCTCGACAAACAGGTCGCAATATACGTAGAGGGTCTGCAGAACTGGATCGTCGGCTCACTGCACTGGTCGTTCGACTCTGAGCGTTACTTTGGCAAGGAAGGACTGGAGGTGAAGCAGCATCGTATCGTCAAGCTCCTCTCGAAACGGCCACTCTGAGGTGCTTGCTTGTCGTGGAAATGCTTGGCTTTCAAAAGACGTCTTTGGAATTCTCATAGATGAGCTGTATTGGATTATGGTGTTGTAAGATCAGTGTTGTCACAGTGGCTTTCTTATATTGTGTTCGTTCTCATTCTACGATTTTATCAAAGAATCTTGGCAGCGAAAAACATTGCCGTTACACCTGCTTGACTATCTAGGATCTGGACTTATCTCATGGTTCTTAGCGTCACTGATCAGAGGCGAGCTATTTTCACGGGGGACCACAGCGATCAATGATATAAGCCTTCACTCTCCTCTGTTCCTCACCGCCGACGCCTTCCACGTCCTCGGGTGTTATGTCTTCGACGTTTGTCTGCAACGACGATCAGGTGTGAGCAGCGATCCAGAGACTGGGTGAGGTGACCGGAAGCACGTACCCTTCCACGATCGGCACTAGCTTCGATCAAAAGTACTGCAGCCTCCGCGTGAGCCGATTCCATGGCCAGATGAAGTGGCGTGTTTCCTAATAACCAAGGATGACCTATGTTACGTTCTATAGTCAAAGTTTATTTACCGACGCGATCGCCTGTGTTCAAGCGGGGCTTTGTCGTGACGCCTTCTGGGGGGTGCAAAAGAAGCGAGATGAACCCGGTGGATCCGGTGGTCGCAGCTCGATGACTGAATGCAACATGTGAACCGAGCGGAAGGCATCCCATGATGGCCTCACTGACAGGGGTAATTGGTTGGCTTTATCTCTCGCATTGATCTATGACCGTTAGTCTCAGAAACGCAGCCCCACGGCGGGGTTTACCCACATCTGCACCTCGTTGAATCAGGTATCGCCCAATCTGGACCATGAAATGGACACCAAACATGAGAGACGTGAAGTCGGCGAATACCTGGAAAAATCACCTCTATACGTGATTTGGAAGCCGCATAGTGCCTATTGATCAAATGAAATGAGTAACGCGAGATTGCAGTCGCGGGAAATCGCACAATGGGGTTATCCCTTTATCGTTCTTCTGGTTGACGTCTGCCCCTGCGCCCATGAGTTCCCGGACGACTTGCTCGTGGCCAGCGCTGACTATATGAATCAGGATAAGGTAAACTTGGAATATTGAGTGTGGACGATCGAACCTGCTATATGCAATGGCGCCCAATTGCTACCGTCCACTTTGGTGACGTCTGCACCTTGGTCGATCAAGTAACACACGATCTCGGTAGCCCCGGCGGATGCGGCCCAGTGTAATGGTGTACGACCATCCTGCGACCGTCAGGTTGGCTGGCGGACGCTAATTCAATGGAGAAGAGAGCTCACTGCATCGATTTCGTTGACAAGCTTTGAGTTTTCAGTAATGAGGACTCGCACCAACGAAAGTTGATCTACGAGGGGGGTAGATAACTGTCAAGAGGTCAGATCAACTTGGAATACGGACTGTTCTGAGCCGCTGTGTGGATGGACAGTGACATGGCGTAACAGTGGATGCTGTGGGTGCGAGATTTCGTATATACGTCCGGAGCCAAGAGCAGTGACTCAATCATTGCGCGTCAGGACCTCAGACCCTAACCCTAAATTCGGGTTGATCACGTGTCTGACTTTCCCCAGTGAGCATCAACTCAGCGCTTGCACCGTCGTGTGAATGAAGGTTGCGCAGTCTTCCAATTCCTTGGAGGATACAGCTTGGTTTGTCACATTGAAGCAAGCCAACTTCTGTGGTCTAGTCGGGTATGAAACAAAGGCACATCCAACGCCATGGAGCGCGGCCAGTGCAAGGGCCGGCATTCCTGGCGTAAAGAGCATGCCATTTGATTTGGCATGGGTGGGTGGCGATACCGCTCTCACGCTATGCGACATGGCCGATTGGCCACAGCGCTTGATGCCACATGCGAATGTAGAAGGATGTGTGAACGTCTCACGAAAATGCGTACCCCACTGCTGCCCCCACTCTGCGAGGGCGGGGACAATTTATTGTGACCTTACTGCAGTACTGTCGGGCGTGGTAGTTGCATAAATTACTCGGAGTAATTAGAATGAGACAGTCTACAACCGCCACTATGTGCATGTTCTTCCGTGACACGATTAACGTGCTCCCCTTGCGGTCACAGACCTATCTCGCTATTGCGACGTCTTTCACCTGGTTCATCCCATTACTCGAGGATACCTTCAAGCGTCGCACTGCTATACCAGAAAACGAACACCAATCTTCCAACTAGCAATGATTTGTACGGACAATCACGCCATCAGCACATCGGAGTCTGCGCACAACGAAAACGTGTTATATTCGACACCTTTGACACTGTTGCCACCTACTACTCGTGGGATATGACGCGAGTCAGCGTCCCTAGGCTGGGAGATGGTCCCAATCCAGCCGGGCAGCCTATTCAGCTCAAGAGTTCTGTCCACGACATACACGGCGCCTGTATTTTGTAACGCGTATTCCCGCAAATTGTCCATAAACCCTCCCTCATCAAGATCGCGTCCTCCAAAATGCATGACTAACAGGTCGTTCTCGACGCCGGTGTCCATTCTCTCAAGCTTTCGTCCGCAACCGGCTTTGCAATGATACACTTATGGTCGAATGCAGCCTCACTTGCTCGACACATGAGGCCGGCCGCGACAGCTCATTCGCTTGTTGCTTGAACCAGAAACGAGCCTATGCGACAGCACCTTTTCCCTCACACATTCCAGATTCTTTTTCTCTCCGGCCAGCTAAAGGTTAATGACTGATCCCACGAGGGCTGAAGCGCTTAATTTCCAAATAGGTTGCTTGTTTCATTGTGGAAGGTTTGGCGCTTGGGCGGGCTCCTCCGCCGCACTCCATTTGGCATATTCGCCAGTCAACGTTGTCCCAGATTCAGCCAACTCCTCCCTTACCATTGGCGTTTTGGAGGTCCTCCCATCAAGTTGACCCTGTCGTTATTCTACCTCCATGCTTCGGCAGCACAACGTCTGATACTCGAGTGGCTCCTGATATCCCGCCTCCAAATGCCCGGCAGGTTGGTTTGTCAGGATCCATGCCACTCCACTATCAAGCCAATGTCAAGCACAAGGCTTTGTCAACGGAATTGCGACTAGCACCTGGTATAAAGATGCGGATAGAATCTCGTCTCGCCGTCAAGTACTCAGCTTTCTGCTCATATCAACTACTCCACTCGAATACTCTCCAACACCACCATTATGCAGTTCAATAACTCATTCAACGACGATGTAACCCATTTTCCTTGACCTCTAGGAATAATATCGGACACTGACCTATTTTTCAGGATGCTTGCCAGCTGGTCGCTTTCGCCTTGGGACTGAAGCGTTATCATTGCGGATGGGTCGCCAATGGGACACCTTGTGGCGCTACAGTCCTCGGACAAGATTTTACTGCCCATCTGAAGACTGTTCATGGAGCGAATAAGGCTTCACGACTTACATGCCGATGGGATGATTGTGGTGAAACAATAAGCAGTGCTTGCATCGTCAGACACGTGCAGGAGAAACATCTGGAGTATCGCTGGCCATGCCCAAAATGCTTCACTCTGTTCACGCGTAGAGGTGTTATGGACGCGCATCGGGCGGTCTGCACCGGGACCAACTAACAGAGGATTGTTACGTAATGAGCATTCCGTCTCCACTAGTGCTCGGTTTAAATCTCACGTCACATCTTACTGTATGATCCTTATGGTACTGCGAGGGTCCTAATCTTGAGATATATTTAGTTTCCTAGGAAAGGTCCCCTCCACTTGGCAGCGTGTTATTCTACAGCTTCCGGATTGCACTCCTTCCGTGCTGAGATCCTGTGGGAGCCGTGGCCGCCCTCTAACCTACTACACCGCCTACAGTTGGCTTTGGTTTGGTGCTCTCATTCGGCAACGAGTCTGAGTTGACACGCTAGACTGGCTGGAAATGCCATCTAGCATCCCGCCTTTTATTACGTTTATTCTTATGCCTTTGTGCGCTGATCCAAGTCACAGATCACTCCTTGACAGCCAGTCGCATAACATCTGGCCCCGCCGGATATGGTGTGTTCCCTAGGCATAGTCTCAATTGGGTTGATCATAGGATTTTAGGCCACCATTATCAAGGCCCTGTACAACTGCATTGCGCGGATCACGTCATGTGGCATACGAATCACCTTGCAGTGTCCAATGGCCTTATGGTGATGCCAAATACCTTACCGAATGGAAAGCGACACTGCCCATGAAAATTCTCTCTTGATATAAAGTAGAACGGATTGTTTCCAGTTATCGCGTTCAGAGATATACTCTCGGGCCCTTTTACCCCAATTGGCCACAGATATGTATGAGGCTGACGAAGTTCCACAGTCGAAAGAGCAAACTCTTACGAACGACCAACTCCCATTGGAGTATGACTGTTCAATGCACGTTTTCTCGTGAGCGCAGTTCTCCTGGCTGATCGCAAACATTTGTATTGATTTACCCCGTTTTCGGGATTCCGACAGTCCTTTATATACTTACCAACCACAGAGTGTACTCGCCGATCCATATTTCTCTTCATCGCTTCGCTTGCCTACCGTAGGGCCCTCCGCAGTGTCTACGGTACATCCCACTCCCAGTACGACGAGAACTATGGACCTCGGCATGGCTTTTGATCTCAGACAGTACCAGTCACAGTGGAGTAACATGAACTCCACCCCGGTTAACGGGGCTCACACGCCCATTCTCCCGGTGCAAAACCAGCAGCAGATACCACATGAACTTTATGGTCCACCCTGTGATTTCGGGTCGCCCCCCGTTCCTCTTAACATCCTGAGCATCCCCCAGTCACTGCCCGCACCACTTACTTGCTTGCATTCAGACGTGGGGCAGCACGACGCGTGGACGCCGTTTTGCCTGGATGGGAGTATGGACGCATTTCCTCCTCTCAATGGGGATACAGGTTTCTCCGCCTCAGACTCTCCCGATGGTTTTGCAAATTATGACTGCCCTATGGTCGCGCTGGGGTGCGACGTCACATCGTCCATGCAATCTGTTGCGTGTACGTCTAATGATCCGACATGTGGGCCGTACCACCACCCTCGACCCTTTGAATGTCGATGGCTCATCGATGGCAATGTACTCTGTCAAGGGCATGTCAATGCGGACAGGCGAAGCATCGTCGGACATCTACAGCACTTCCATGGCATCAAACCTGGGGAAGAGAAAGCACGCGAAGTGTGTCTCTGGAAAGGATGTGGAACGATCCTCAATAAAGAGAGCCTGGTGCGGCACATCTTGACAATCCATCTCAAAAAGATCAAGGAGCGTGTGTACTGTGCTGAATGCGGGCAGTTTTTTGCTCGCGAGGACTCCCTCAAGCGACACCTCAAGGGAAGTCAGCATAGATTATCCCCTGACGAGGATGAGGAGAAATTATCTGCTCAGAGCCATGTCGGGTTTCCGTGACCACCTTCCCCGGACGAAGAGAACGCTATCGCTGTGAGGGGTATACGGTGCGGGTATTTTACTTCAAGACACTTCCAAGAAGCGTACAAGTATTCTTCATGGACACGTAATATGTTTCCTCATGGATCATCTCGATGTACAATCACTTCGATGGACTGTAACATGCACTATTTATGTTTCCTGGTATGACAGAAACGAGAAGGTGGTATGAACCCCTTCCACTTGCAATGAGACACACAGGCGATTCCTCGCTCAGCTTTCAGACTCGGGTAAAACTGACAAGGAGCAGAGTTGAACAGCGCACAGCGTTTACGAGTACACGTCCCAATTCCCTTATTAGTGACATAAATAGCAATACATAAATACATCAATAAAGAGAACTGTGCATGGTATGCACGACAAGCAGGGATATACACGAGGTACCAGATAAACAGATCGTGCAGTCAATACCAGTGTGGTTGAACACCATCTCGGAGCATACCAGGCAATATTGGCATAGAGGGTCACTTGCGGTGCAAGAGGCCCATCAACGCCGTCAGGTGTTCGATTGCTCGTATCAAACCATCTCTTCTGTTCGATCTTGGGAACCATTGGGGATCACTTGCGGTAAACGAGACGGGTTAATGTCGTCAGCAAATCAAACCATGGCGCTCATGCCAGGCCATCCCTTCTCTTCAGTCTTGAGAACCGGTAGTCTCTCCGAGTCCTTGGCAGTGTCTAATATACGTTGGCACTCGGCACCATCTTCAGAGCATACTGAGCAACAGTAAACGATTAGTTCATGCCATACGTCGAACAGTGAGACTCACAATGTCGGTTCAGAGCATCCATACGCGCAAACGTCTTGTTGCAGCCCTCGCAGGTGACGGGACGGGA
>JBBPKN010001338.1:0-17866 GCA_038089275.1 Pulveroboletus cf. rosaemariae | reverse complement strand
GTTATCTAATCTTTTATCTTATCTAGGCACATGACAGGTCACATGACAGGTCTAGACCCAGGGCATAGGGTTAGCCTCATGTCTTCAGCCTGCTTTTTATTTTCATTCTGCTTCCATTTTAGAAGCCTTGTTCCTTTCAGCCAATTTGCTATTCTCACAAGTGCTTCTCTTCCATTTGATGGTGCCTCAGGGTCTGTGGGAATTTTCCCATCAGGGTCTTGGTCTGTGTGCTGTTCTATACCATATAAATACTATAGCTTTAGCATGTCTCAAGCACCAGTCTTGAGCACTTGTATCTTCTAGTACAGTGGCCTCACTAGGGCTCCTATATACTTTGCTTTACTCTCATCACACCAAAATCGACATTGTCTAAGCCCTTGATTAGGGTTATCACTCATCATTGACAACACTAAAACCACAAATCATAATACTTGCTCAAAACTATCCATACTAGTCAAGGGCATCATCAGAAAACATTTCATGAAGAAAGAATATTCGTGGGGACATGAGGAGCAGCTAAAAGATTTCATTTTCGAGGCAGTTCTTGGCTTTGAGGATAATGACTTTGAAAGACAATCTTTTCAAAGAAGATTTGACACTTTTGACAAGCAAACTAGGAAAGATTTCATTGAGAAGAAAGGGAGAGATCAAAAAGTTGCAGTTACAGATAGGCTTAAATCCCTTCATCCACCATCATCACTAAAAACTGTTTCCTGACTTCCCAAAACAGTAATCCAAACTGTCCAACTTCAATCTGTATGTGAGCAGCTTCCAAGGAGGAGAATCAACAGAGTTAGGTTTGATCCTATTCAAGCCAGCTCCCATAGAAACTGAACCCTGGAGCTTGTACCACCAGCCCCTCTTCCAGTGATTGACCCCTACTACACATGGGATGAATATGAGTGGGGAACTTGGAGATATGATGAGAACACTGGTCAAAGAAGTAATGTGGATGGGAGGATTGTCAAAGAAGATTGCTGATCCAGGAAAGTGGAATAGCAAGAAGAAGACATGGAGGAAGTGGTTTATGAGCATGGCCATATGGCATGCTGAGCAAAAGTGGAGGAGTAATAGAGAACAAACAGCTGCCATGTTATCAAGGTTGGAAGGGAGAGCAGAAGGATATGCACAGATCATGCAAGAAAGGTACATCAAGAAAAAAGATGATTACTTTGATAAGAGAGATGGATCTGTGGAGAAGTATGGAATAAATGCCTGGCCTGACTTTGCAGGCATAGCTGAAGAGCTATGAAAATACTTTCACATCAACAAACTAGTGCATGAAGCATTGAAAAAATTAGAAGCACTATGTCAAAGAAACTCAGTCAATGAATACTTGCAGGAATTCGAGATACTGTGGGTAGATGCAAAGATCAGCGATGATCATGTGGTCAAGTTAATGAAATTGCAAATTCATTATAGGATTTATCAGCAAATCTGCATGCAAAGCATGACAGATAACTTAGGGAAACTAGCAGGAATGGTTAGAAGGTTGGGCAGGTCATTTGAAAGAATGGCAATAGAAAAAAGTATGCCCACTTTTACTCCTCAATTCAATTCTCCCTGAGGTTCCCCTCCCTTACAATTCTGACCCACATATAATCCCCAACAACCTCCTCCTCCTCATTTCATGAACATTAGCACTCAATCTGGGCATGGTGCACCCATGGAGATAGATAGGCAAGCCGCAACACAGGTTAGAACCTGTTTTAAGTGCAGTAAGCCAGGGCACATGGCAAAAGATTGCCATGGGGTTTTTAACCCAGCAGCACTGTGGCCCTCCAACAATTTTGGCAAAGGACCCCAGCCTCAGGGACAACATCAGAGGCAACAAGGCACACAGGTGCAATACATGCAGCCTGTTAGATTTTCAGATTTCACTCTGCCAGATGCAAACAGATGGCAAACAGTGGAACTGGTTTCAATTGGACTGGTATACAATATGGCAGACACAGCCAGGTTTCAAGAGATCCCTGCAGCATCATGGAGAAGTATGGATAAGGCCCGAGCTTATTTCCAAGATGTTTTTGAAATAGAATGGAAACAAAAGGAAGTGTTAGGAAAAGTCTAAGGGTGTCTATTAGGTTAGAAATGGATATCCCAGTATGCAATTCAGTTTCTTCTTTTTCCTCTTCTTTCAATGTTCATACAATAAAATAAAATAAAATAAATCCTTCTGTGACAGCATCTTGATCAAGTGTGGCCCCAGAAATAGGATGCTTAATTCTATCTAATAATATTAATGGACATTTGTTTGCAATAGGAAGTGAAGAACAAAAAGATCTAGCCAAGTTATTTAATAGAAAAGAACAAGATGAACTTGGTGTAAGTGTAAAAATTGATGGGGAAGTTAGGGGAAAAAACAGATTAAAAATGGAATCATGTGGACTAACCTTTGCAATAGTGGATTCTGGTGCATCAGTGAAATTCATAGATCAAAAGTTCATGTGGAAACATGGTTTGTATGAAAAGAATATGTCAAAACCACTCACTGTATATAATGCTGACAAAACAGAAGGAAATATTGGGAAAATTGCTCACTATGTTATTATTTATATAGCCATCAAAGGAAAAAATGGGAAATGGCATAGAGAACATATCAATGCTTATGTTTCTTCTTTAGGAACTTTGGATCTTCTCATAGGATATGATTGGTTCTCACACCACAATCCAGAAATAGATTGGGTAAAGAAGACTATTGATTTTCCTAGATGTTTTGTGGATTGTGACACTCATTTAATTTCAAGAAGAGTCACAGAAGAAGATTTGTCTCAATTAAAGAAGGAAGTACCGAAAGAATTATGGGAATTTATTCCTGTATTTTCACAACATGAATTGAAATGCATGCCAACCAGAAAACCTTGGGACCATGCTGTGGAGTTAAAAGAAAACTTCATACCAAAGAAAGGATGTATCATTCCTCTTTCAAACAAAGAAATGAAGGAAGTATGCGAATTTGTGGATAAAGAGATGAAAAAGGGATATATTAGATCATTTAAGTCACTACAAACTTCACTGGTTTTCTTTATTAGCAAGAAAGATGGTGGTAAGTGAATGGTAATTGATTACAGGTATCTGAACAATTATACCATCAAAAATAACTATCCTTTACCCTTGATATTGACACTAATTGATAGGTTAAATGGAGCAGATATGTTTACCACTTTAGATCTCTGGTGGGGATATAACAACATTCATATGAAAGAAGGTGATGAATAGAAAGGAGCATTTACCATGCCAATAGGGGCTTTTGAGCCTCTGGTAATGTATTTTAAGATGTGCAATTCCCCAAGTACATTCCAAGCTATGGTTAATGATATTTTCCATGATATGTGGAAACACATGGTCATTTATATTAATGATATTATGATCTTCACCAAGGATAAAAATCACAACCAACACTTGGAAATAGTAGCAGAAGTATTGGGTCATTTTCATGACCACGACCTCTTCCTTAAACCATCAAAATGTCACTTCACTCAAGATCAAGTGAACTACCTGGGCATGGTTATATCTAAAAAGGGGGTACAGATGCAACTAAATAAAACAAGTGCAGTTCAAAATTGGTCTATTCCCTGAACCATTAAACAGGTTTAAGCCTTTTTAGGACTAGCAAATTATTATAGAAGATTTGTTCCTAACTTTGCCAATATCGCCCGACCCCTTAATTCTCTCACAAGAAAAGATGTCAAGTTCAAATGGACATCAGCTTGCATGGCAGCCTTTGTTTAGCTCAAACAAATTCTTACTTCCAAACCACTCTTGTGTTATCCCAACTCTTCCAAACCTGTTTGGCTCAAAACAGACACTTCAGATGTTGCCATCAGAGCTATCAACAAGATAATGGTTTTTGGCAACTGGCAGCTTATATTTCTTATTCTTTGGATTCTGCTGAATTAAACTATTTAATTTATAACAAAGAACTTCTGGCAGTCATTCATGCTTTATGCAATTGGCGTCATTATTTAATCAGACAAGACTCCTTTGAGATCTGGACAGATCACAAAAATCTGGAGTATTGGAAAAAACTGCAAGATCTGTTACCATGGCAAGCTAGATGGCAAGCTATATTGGCCAAATACAATTTCAAAATGTGTTACAAACTGGGTTCTTCTAATGAAAGAGCAGATGCTCTTTTCAGATAACAGGATTATTTCAAAAATAAACTGGAACCGAATAAACAAATTGTCATGCTTCCCCCTCATATTTTTCAATGGGTTATTTCTCTTTCTTCTTCTTTTTTCTCTCATGTACAACAAGCATCAGTGGACTTACAACTTTCTTCCCACTGGTGTTATAGTTTAGAACATCACATTTATTTAAATGAAAGAAAACAAATTTTTATTCCTGAAGAATTGCATATAGAAGCTCTTAATCTTTTTCATTCTTCTCCTTTAGGTGGTTATGCAGGACAAAACCACACTAAACAACTTTTATCTAGATATTACTATTGGCCAGGTCTCAAGGAAGATGTAGCATCTTTTGTTTCACATTGTTCTACATGTGCTACATCCAAGGGATCTGAAGCTATTATTCCAGTTCATCCTCTTCCTACAGCATCATCTCCATGGGAAGAGATTTCTGTTGATTTTATTACTGGACTTCCAACATCAAAAGGATTTGATGCTATTATGGTGGTAGTTGATCAGTTTTCAAAAGAAGTGGTTTTTATTCCATGTTATTCTTCTCTTTCTTCTCTTTATATTGCAGAATTATTTAGGGATCATGTTTGGTCCAGACATGGACTTCCTTCTTCTATTGTTTCAGATTGCAGCCCTCAATTTGTATTGGAATTCATGAAACAGCTTAATGAAATTCTTCAAATCAAGCAGAAGAATTCTACAGCATACCATCCTTATACAGATGGTCAAACAGAGTGAATCAATAGGGAACTGGAACAGTATCTTCATAATTTCATTGTGAAACAACAAGAAACTTGGGCAGACTGGATCAAAATAGCAGAATATCATCATAATAACTCGTACTCCACTTCAACCCAAACCTCTCCATTCAAGATCACTAAAATATATCATCCTTGTTTGGGTTTCAAAGCCCCTTCTGCAATTAATCCATTATTCCATTTCTTAAAGGATATGTCAAAGTTATTCAAAGATGTAAAAGAAGCATTAGAACAAACTCATTCTAAAATGGAAAAACAGAATAAAACAGATCTTCCTCAGTACCAGAAAGGTTAACAAGTTCTATTATCCACAAAGAATCTTATGCTTCCATATCCATCTAAAAAGCTCTCAAAGAAGTGGATTGGTCCTTTTACTGTGTTAGAAGTCATACCTCATGCAGTTTATCTCAAACTGCCTTCTACAATGTGCATTCATCCCACAATAAATATATTACACATCAAACCATATTTGCCATCTCTATGAGGGCAAGATATTCTTACTCCAGATCCTATCCTTATTACAGAAGATGGCCATGAAGAATATAAGATTAACCATATAGTTGATTTTTGTATCAAAGGAAAGAAATTGGAATATCCGGTTCATTGGTCAGGTTATGGAGAAAATGATTGTACTTGGCAAACAAAAGATGATTTAGCCAACTCTCCAGATTTGATTAAAGAATTCCATAAACTTCATCCTTCTGCACCTTGTTGACTCTTCACCATGGACATCAATTCCTTCCACATGCTCTTTAAACCATATGAAAATCACACAAATGCTATATCGTTAGCTGTGTCTCATCTGGAATCTGAGACCTAAAAAGGGGGTAGTGTTATAGTTCACTTTTTTAATTTTTGATCATGTGACCTTATCTTATCTTTCCATGTGGTTATCTAATCTTTTATCTTATCTAGGCACATGATGGGTTACATGACAGGTCTAGACCCAGGGCATAGGGTTAGCCTCATGTCTTCAGCCTGCTTTTCATTTCCATCCTGCTTCCATTTTAGAAGCCTCATTTCTTTCAGCTGATTGGCTATTCTCACAAGTGCTTCTCTTCCATTTGATGGTGCCTCAGGGTCTGTGGGAATTTTCCCATCAGGGTCTTGATCTGTGTGCCATTCTGTACCATATAAATACTATAGCTTTAGCATATCTCAAGCACCAGTCTTGAGCACTTGTATCTTCTAGTACAGTGGCCTCACTAGGGCTCCTATATACTTTGCTTTACTCTCATCACACTAACATCGACATCATCTAAGCCCTTGATTAGAGTTATTGCTCATCGTTGACAATACCAAAACTGCAAACCATAACAGAATGGAGAGGAAATAAGAGAGGGCTCAACAGGAGCTCTCTTAGTGGGAAGTTGTGATGTGGACACTGGTGGAGTGTTGAGAGGGGTATTGCAGGAGTGAAAGCCTTGATTAATGGTAAAGGCCATTGCAATTATTGGGAGTGGTGAGTGATTTTCTTGGTGGAGTGAGGAGAAGGAGCAGATAAGGGAAAATGGTGAGGGTGGAGGAGTTTATATTCATTTAAAGTGGACTGGGAATGTTTCAAGTTCTGTTCCAGTTTTCAGGAATCATCTTCTGCCAAGTACCCTTTCCATTGGATCATGAACTGATGATTACCCAGGGGACCTCAATGTTTTAATATCCGCTCTAATTTGTATTCCTCCTCACCTTCTATAAGGTCTGGGGGTGGAGTGGAAAGTTCTTTCCATGAACATCATTTTCGTGATAGGGTGATAACAATAATATGTGGAACATGGAGTGAATCTTCCATGTGAATGGAAGGTGGAGGCAATAGGTAATTGGGGAGAGGACTTCTGTGATTGTGAAGGGTCCTTTCTGTTTAGGGGAGAGTTTGGGATGAATGATAGCCTGTTTCAAATTACAGGCTTCTAACCACACCTTATCTCCTTTGGCAAATGGGGAGAAGGTGGAGTGAATACAAGATGCCATGGTTTGGCAGGCTAAATCATGGGTGGCAAGAGCTTCATTGCAAGCAGCAAGGAGTGCCTTAGTGTGGTCAGCAATAGCAGGCATTAGTGATTTGTCTATAATAGAGAGAAGGGCACAGGGTTCATATCCCATCATAAAATAGAATAGGGATTGCCCTGTGACAGAATGAGGATGGTGGTTGTGGACAAATTTGACATGGGTGATGGAGTCAGCCCATCTGGTGGGATTGGAGCCACAGTAGATGTGAATATATGTTTCAATCTTCTGGTTAACTCATTCAGTTTCACCATTAGATTGAGGATGATATGCAGTGAAGAGGGAGAGATTGTACTCAAGGAGTTTTCCAAGCTCCTTGGCAAAGGCAGAGGTGAACTGAGGGCCCCAGTCAGAGATAATCTTGTCATAAAGACCATATTGGAGGTAAACTTTGTGGAAAAAGAGGGTGGCAATGCCCTCAGCAGTAACAGATTTCTTGGTGGGGCAAAGAATTACCCCCTTTGTAAGCCTGTGGTCAACCACAACCAGCAAGGCATTAAAGTCAGAGGAAGAAGGTAGGTCAGTGATAAGATCACAAGAGATTTGTTGGAAGGAATGAGTGGCAGTGGAGCGAATGGGGAAGAGAGCAGGGTGTGAAGAGTGAGTGTTTGCCTTGTTTTGTTGGCAAACAGGGCAACCAGCAACATAGTTGCAGACAAAGGTGGTGAGGCCAGGCCACCAGAACTCAGTGGAGATGAGCTGTCAGATTTTGAGATAACTGGAGTGGCCAGCAGAGGGATAATTGTGATATTGTTGAAAAATGGCATGATAGAGATTAATGGAGGAAGGGATGAAGACAGGGTTGCAGTAAGTAAGCAAACCATCAATTTCCTTCCAATTGGAGGTATGGAAGCACAGGAATTTCTTATCTGCAAAGGCATCCTGTTTTTGTAAAATGGAAAGATGAAGGAGGTTACCTTGTTGATGCTCTTTAATGTGAGAGGAGAGGTTAGCATCAATAAGGTTAACAAAGAGTTTGGGTGGGAGAAGGGTAACTTTCTGATTATCCTGGAAAGTATCAGAACAAAGGTTAGGGTATTGAGAGAGGGTGTCTGGCCCAGCAAGAGAGGTACCTGCAACATGGGAAAGTTGCAGATCAAAATCAGCAATGTCAAGAAGCCAGTGAGCTTGATGTTGGTTGAGCTTCTGGGGGGATTTAAAATAGATCAGGTTTTTATGGTCAGTGAAAACCTAAATGGGAGTAGAAGAGCCAAGGAGATATTGCTGCCAGGCTTTCAGTGCATGAATGACAGCAAGGAGTTTATGGTCATAAATGTTATAGTTCTGCTTGGCAGTGGAGAAGGTTTGGGAGAGATAAGAACAAGGGTGCTAGTCCCTGTTCTTATTGGTTTGGAGAAGGATACTGCCAGATGCGTAGGCAGAAGCATCAGTGGCAATGGCAAATGGGCAAGTGAGATCCAGCATCTGCAATACCAGTTAAGAGAGGAAGATTGCCTTGAGAGAATCAAAGGTTTTTTGAGCAGCAGGAGACCAAGACCATGCCATGGACTTCTTGGTGAGATCAAGGAGAGAACAGGCAATAGTGGAGTAATTTGGAATAAATCACCTATAGAAGTTGGTGAAGCCAAGAAAAAAATGAATGTCCTTGACTTTAGAAGGGGTGGGCCACTGGAAGATACCAGTGAGCTTGACAGGATCCATGGTAAGTTCACCAGGACAAACAATTATCCCAAGATACTTGACTTGGGAAGTGGCAAAGGTACATTTCTCCAGTTTGAGGTGAAGATCAAGTTCCATCATCTGTTGGAGGACATGGGGAGTACATTCCTGATGGGTGTTAGTATCAGGGGAGAAGATAAGGAGATCATCCATATAGATAATAAGCCATCCCTCAGCGATCATATCTCAGAATAAATTGTTCATGAATCACTGGAAAGTAGTGGATGAGTTATTCAGACCAAAGAACATCACTGTGGGTTTGAAGAGCCCCTTGTGTGTAATAAAGGTGGCTTTTCATTGATGTCTGTCATGAATACAGATGTTGTTATAGCCCCAACAGATGTCAAACTTAGTAAAAAGCTGAGTGTCTTGGAGCTTATTGATAAGGTTGGAAATAAGGGAAAGAGAATAGGCATCTCGAACAGTGTGTTTGTTAAGATACCTGTAATCCTGACAGGGGTGGAGTTTGCCATCCTTTTTCTTGATGAAAAAGAAGAATGAAGCTTGAGGGGATTTGAAGAGATCAATCTTCCCAGCTCAAAGGTTCTCTTTAAGGAATGCTTCCATAGCCTGTTGCTTAGGGGAGGATAAGGGGTAAACCTTACCTATCTTTGGAATAAACATATCCTTCAGATTGATCTCATGATCATAGAGGCAAGAAGGTGGAAGGTGGTCAAGGGTTTTCAGAGTGTGTTGAAACTTTCCATCCTACTAAAAGAGACTGTTAAAACCTATACCAAGACAAGTATACTTTTAACCAGTTCCTTTTTTTTAAATGAAACCCTTGACACTAGAGGTAGATCAGAACTCTGGGTGCTCCAGAGAGTTCTGGGGAAATCTAGGAAGGGTTTCAATGGTCAAACAGGACTCAGCTTCACCTTATGGGATGCATCCTTGCACTTCTCCATTGTCCTGATTTACATAGATGTCAGGGTGGATGATAAGGCTATTTCTATGCTTAACAGGAGGGACAGGCAGGACAAAGAGAGTCAAGCCTAGTCATGGGGGTGAGACTTTATGACTCCTTTGAGGATATTGCATATCCTTGGAGGTATTCCAGAGTAACCTGGAGGGTCAGAGTGAGTTCAAGGGCTTGTGCAGAGTGAGGACAATGACAAGAGGGTTCTGGTGTTTTTGTTGATATTTGTACTGAGGTACAAGATACAGAACTACAGTACTTATACCTCAGAGAGGCAGAACTATCTAGAAGTGTAACAAAATGAGACAGGCACAAACTCAGAAGTGAAACAGATGTCTAGATATCTAGGAAACAAATGGAGATGTTAGGAAGACAATGTCCAATCATGTCAGACTGAAACTGAAGGGTAACAGGATAAAACAGGGGAGAGCAAGGAACAGGAATGGAACAGGAATAGTAACAATAATGGTAATGGTAGCTGACTGGGAATGGTAATGGAGTTATATCAGGACAGTCCAGGGATGACGAAGGGGAACTAGGGTAGTACTTAACTGGAGCAGAGATAGACTGGAAGCAGAATGGGCTGAGTGGGAGCAGAAGTCCAGGGGAGCATATAATGCTGAGGGGTGGGAGTGTACATGTGTAGCTGGGGAAGACTGGAATAGTGACAGAGGGCTGGAGTTGCCTGGAGGGGAGTCAAAGGGCTGGAGTGGCTTACTAGGTGTGAAGACCAATTGTAAGCCAGGTTGGAATGGGGTCAGAATTCAGATTGGAGGTCCAGGATATAATAGAGTGTTAGAGAAGATTAACAAGAACTGAGAGTATTCAGAGAGAAGGGTCATCTTGGGTTTGGCCTTTTCAGCCTCAATGGCAAGCTTGGTTGATGTAGTGAGCCAAGCAACAGTGATTTCAGGGAGATAGGAGGTGGTGGGATCTGGGCTTGGGGAATCTGTAAGAAAGAAGAGAGTTCATGAGTGAGATCACAGTCTTCTCATACTTCTTCTTGGGAGGGGATAAGGATGTTCACAAGCATGTCTTCAGGTGTAGAAGGGCAATCTGGAGAGGAGGGGTTCTCAGATTCTAAAGTGGACTCAAGAGAGTCTGAGGTAGAGGCACAAGGCTCACCCCAGAGGGAATCAAACAGCAATGGTTGTTTGGGCAGAATGGTGGGAGCAGACTATAGCAATGATAGCTGCAAGTAGAATATGCTACTTCTTTTGTTACACTAGGCCTGGATAGGGACAGGCATAGACCTTGCTGCAGAAGAAGTGGAAGAAGCAAACCAAAGATAAGCTTCAAGATGAGTGGAAGGCAACAAATGAAGTGTTGTGCCTCAGTGGTACCAGCTACACTCCCAGGGGTGTGCTGAGATCAGACACTGATGATCCTCTGGTTAAGTGCCAGGACACAAACAATGGATTCCAAGTATGTAGGTACAAGGAGTAGTGAAGATGCAAGAACTATGAGGTGATTGCAAGGTAGAAGTAGTGTGAGGAAAAAGGAGACAGGAAGTATGCCACTTTATAGTACAGTTGATAAGGTTGAAGTGGAGATGGAATGAGTAATCATGCTGATGAATGATGAATAAGATATCCATGTGGAAACAGATGAAAAGAGATAGAATGATTAAGAGTCAGCTGATTAAAGATAGAAGGCCCAGGTAAAGGGCATAACAAGAGAGTGGTCTAGCCAGGGCTAGAGCATGAGAAGAGTGGAATCTATAGTAGAAAGTGAACAAGAAAGCACCTAAGGTGCAAGAAGAACAGAAGCTACAATAAGAAAAAGGAAGAAAGAGAAAGAAAAAGAGGAAAATGTAACAATTCTGATGGGAATTCTCCCACAGACCCTGAGGCACCATCAAATGGAACAGAAGTTATTGTGAGAATAGCCAATGGCTGAAAAGGAGTAATGCTTCTAAAATGGAAGAAAACAGAAATGAAACAACATGTGCAAGGCATGAGGCTAACCCTATACCCTGAGTCTAGACCTGTCATGTGACTCATCATGTGCACTGATAAGATAAAAGATTAGATAACCACATGGAAAGATAAGATAAGGTCATGTGATCAAAAAATGAAAAATGCGGACTATAACACTAAGATGGTGCTTTACTTGTGCAAGACTAGTTACTGTCAGCATTTCAGTAGAAAAGAAGAGTTTCATTTTTATAAGCCCTTGTTGCACTTATCCATGGGTACATGAGCAGATTCTCATTAGCTTAGTTGATGAAGCTATTCTTGGTTTCAAAGGAGATGAAGAACACTGAGAAAATTTCCAGAAAAGATTTGACAATTTTAATTGTTAAACAAGAGAGAACTTTACTGCCAAGAGGGCCAGTGATTGCAAAGTAGCAACTACAGATAGGCTTAAATCCCTTTATCCATTCACTGTACTAAAAGCTTCAAGAAGAAGCTTTAGAATGACAGATGCTCCCAGAATTATCTGCTCTTTAAGCAAACATGTTATATCTAGAAAAATGAGAGTATGGAATCAGAGAGGAGAGGAAGGAGGAGTCAAGCCCAGATGTTCAGGAACCAGAGTATGTTTGTTCAACAGTATCCATTTCAACCCAGGATCCACAGAGCTTGAGGTTACATGGGTGGTCAAGTAGTTTTTTCAAGTTAACAACATCAGAATTTTTTTGGTAATCATAGGTCAAGATGTCTGAAGATGATGCAGGAGTAGCAGAGTTGTGAAAGAATTGAGAGAAGGAGTAGAAAGAAAGGTAGCTGATCCTAGAAAGTGGGATAGAGATCAAAGAAAATGGAGATTATAGTGGATAAATGTTATAATGCATATTTTTCATCCTTTACTTTTTTCACATTTCTGACACTATGTTTACTCTTCACATTTTACTGGTCTAGACTGGTCTAGGCTATGAGATCACATCTCATGTTTCAAGCATGTATTTCTAGATCCCTGCTTCTTTTCTGCTATTGGTTGTATTACTGTACATTAGTTTAGAGCCAGCCCATCTTATATGGTCTGTGTGCATTATTATAGCCTATATAAACAGGATGTGTAAACTGGGATTCCCTAGTCTTGCACACTTGAGCTCTAGTTGCTTTTTCAAGTCCAAGTCTCTTCTTCATCTTTGCCTAGTTCTGGTTCCTCTAAGTTCAAAGGAACTACTTGTTTTCATTAGTCTCAAGAAAGCACACATAGAGGTGCTTATTAGAAGGATTAATGCTAGTCAGCATCTTACTTGTGCAAGACTTTCTACTCTATCTGCACTTAGGACAAAGGTCATTTCTATTATTACTTACAAGGTTTATGTTCATTAGAAAAAAATACCTCTGGGGGCATGAGGAACAACTTAAGGATTTAATCAACAAGGCCATTCTAGGATTTTTTGACAATGAATTAGAAAAAGAGTCATTTCAAAGAAGATACAATGAGTTTAATAGAAGGATAGGACAGGATTTTCAAGAAAAAAGAGCAAGCAATAGGTAGATTGTCACTACAGATAGGTTTTATTCACTCTGCCCTTTATCAGTACTAAAAGCTTTCAAGAAGAGCTTCAGGACCATTGAAGTACCCCATATTATCAGATCCCTAGCCTACTCCTATTATGTTCACTCCAAGGCAGGAGGAAGAGTTCAAGAAGAAAATTCAGGTAGAAGATGAGAAAGAAAACCAACCACTTACCAGTAAATTAAGCCTGGATATACAAGAACCAGTATATTAACTTCCAGAGATCTCTTATTTAACCCAGAAGCCACAGAGACCAAGCTTACAAGGTGTTAAAACTTTCCATCCCACTAAAAAGAGACTGTTAAAACCTATACCAAGACAAGTATACTTTTAACCAGTTTCTCTTTTTTGAATGAAACCCTTGATGCTGGAGGAAGATCAGAACTCCAGGGTGCTCCAGAGAGTTCTGGGGAAATCTAGGAAGGGTTTCAATGGTCAAATAGGACTCAGCTTCACCTTATGGGATGCACCCTTGCACTTTTCCATTGTCCCAATTTACATAGATGTCAGGGTAGGTAATAAGGCTGTCTCTATGCTCAACAGGAGGGATAGGCAGAACAAGGAGAGTCAAGCCTAGTCATGGGGGTGAGACTTTATAACTCCTTTGAGGATATTGTGTAGTCTTGGAGATATTCCAGAGTAATCCGGAGGGTCAGAGTGAGCCCAAGGGCTTGTGCAGAGTGAGGACAATGACAAGAGGGTTCTGGTGTTTTTGCCAATATTTGTACTGAGGTATAAGATACAGAACTACAGTACTTATATCTCAGAGAGGCAGAACTATCTAGAAGTGTAACAAAATGAGACAGGTGCAAACTCAGAAGCAAAGCAGATGTCTATATATCTAGGAAATGAATGGAGATGTCAGAAAGACAATATCCAATCATGTCAGACTGAAACTGAAGGGTAACAGGATAAAACAGGAAAGAGCAAGAAACAGGAACAGAACAGAAATAGTAACAATAATGGTAACAGTAGCTGACTGGGAACAGTAACAGAGTTATATTGGGACAGTCCAGAGATAATGAAGGGGAACTAGGGTAGTACTTAACTGGAGCAGAGATAGACTGGAAGTGGAGTAGGGCAGAGTGGAAACAGAAACCTGGGGAAGCATATAACACTGAGGGGTGGAAAGTGTTTATGCATAACTGGGGGAGACTGGAATGGTGATGGAGGGCTGGAGTTGCCTGAAGGGGAGTTAGAGGGCTGGAGTGGCTTACTAGGTGTGAAGACCAATTGTAAGCCAGGTCAGAATGGGGTCAGAATTCAGATCAGAGGTCCAGGATATGACACAATGGTAGTTAGGAACCCTCTTCCAGCCAGAACAATCTACATGTTCAAAGCCTAAGATATTGGGTAAGGAAGAGATAGGAAAGTTGTTGGAGAAGTTGGAGGAAGCAAAGAAGGTGACTAATCCTGGGAAGTGGGATGGCAACAGAAAGAAGTGGAGGTTATGGTGGGCAAAGATGCAGGTCTGGTCACTGGATCAGGAATGGAAAAACAACTGGGTTTTGATAGCTGCAGTTCTAACAAGGTTGGAAGGAAGGGCAGAAGGATTTGCCCAGATTTTCCTAGAGGAATGCCTAGCACCAGGAAAATGGCTGGAGTGAAATAACCTGGCCAAAAAGGTAAAAGAATACTTCCACATTGATGAGCTGGCACATGAAGCCCTTAAAAAGTTGAAAGCACTTCATCACTTAGCCAAGATTGACAATTACTTTCAGGAGTTTAAAGTGTTAAGAAGGGACTTAGAGATTTCCTGGGAGCATGCTAACAAGCTCCTTAGGAAACAAGTGCAATACTGCATTTATTAGCAAGTGGTGTTGCAGGGAGTTAAGAAAAAATACCAAGACTTGGTAGAACAATTTAGAATAATAGATTGCACTTTTGAGTGCATGGCAGTTGAGTAAAGTGCTCCTGCCTCAAGGTTTTCTTAGTCCAGACCACTCTCCACTCCTCCTAACTGATTTACCCCTTGCCCTTTCTACTCCCCTCCTAATTCCTCTAACCCATTCCATTCTTGACCCCTTTGGCAATCCCCTTAGAGGTTTACACCAACAGGAATGCAGCTGGGAAGGGAGGCACCCATGGAGATAGATGCAATAAGGTTCAATAAGAAATGCTTCAAGTGCCATAGAAAGGGACACTTGGCAAAGGATTACAGGATAAATCTCCCTTTCACTTCCCCTTCTGATTTTAACCCCCACAGAACATAGACTGGCACCCTGGCAAATAATAGAGCCATACCCCAAAGGCAGATATTGACCTTTGGGGATTTCAAGGAAGTAGCTGGGAAGTCCAATACTTACAAGGCTTTATTTGTAGACATGAGAATGTTGGCAGCAGAGGCTGCAAGAGAAAAGGCAACAAGGATCTCCAGAGTAGAAGAAATCCTGGAGGATAGTATGTATGGAAAAGCAGCCAGGGCATACTGGCAAGATATTATGCTAGGCCTGAGTAGAGACTAACATAGACCTTGCTGGTGAGGGTAAGGGAGACTCTATCAAAGGTAAGTCTCAAGTGCAGTGAATAGGTGACAAATGAAGTGTTGTGCCTTAAGGTACTGGCTACAGATGCAGGGTTGTGCTGAAGTTGGATGCTAGGACAACTGTTGCTTTAGACTGAAGAGTGCCAGGTTACAATCAAGTGAATTCCAGGTACTAGGTATAATGGCAGGGATATATAATGAATTGCAAGGTAAAAGTAGTGTAAAGAAAGAGAAGACCAGAAGCATGCTACTTTATAGTACAACCAATAAGGTTCAAGCAGAGACAGTTATCATAATTAGACTATTATATCCCATATCTCTGACCCAATTTCAACCCAATTTCAACCCAGCTTAAAACTGGTCCTTGTATCCAGTAAGCCACTCTAGCCCTCTGACTTCCCTTCAGGCAACTCCAGCCTTCTGTCACTATTCTATTCCACCCCAGCTATGCATGTACACTTCCTGCTTTTTTATCAGTGTATGCTCCCCCATCCCTTCACTTTCACTCTGCCCTATTCTGTTTCTAGTTCTATCTCTGTTTTAGTTAAGTACTACCTTAGTTTCACTTTACCTTCTCCAGAACACTCCAATATAACTCCATTCCTAGTCTTGCTTTCAGTCACTGTTACTATTTCTGTTTCCATCCCTGTTTCTTGTTTTCCCTCACTTCTTCCTGTTATTTCTTAGTTTCAATCTGACATAATTGGACATTGTCTTCCCTGACATCTTCATTTATTTCTTAGATACTTAGATATCTGCTTTACTTTTGAGTTTGCACCTGTTTTATTTCACTACACTTCTAGATAGTTCTGCCTCTCTGAGATATATGTACTGTAGTATCATATCTTGTATCTCAGCATGAATATTGACAAAAACACCCCCTTGTTATCATTCTTACTCTGCCCAAGTGTCACATCCCATGTCAATGGGCCAACTCTGCTATGTCTCCAGTGCAACTCTGGTGGCTTTCATGCTTTAAGCTGCATATTTCCTAGTTCTCTTTACCTCCATCTTCTCCTATCTAATAATTGTTTCCAACTGTACCTATGCCAACTCCATACCATTCCAATACAACTCTGTAATTCCTCCAATCTCACTTCCTGTTCCTGTTTCTTTGTGCTGCACTTTTTCCTGTCATCATTTAGTTTCAGTTTGATATTATTCAATGTTGTCTCCTCTGACATCTCCATTCATATCCAGGATGCAATGGCACCTGCTTTGCTTATGAGACAACTTCTTTTATATCTCTATTCCCTCCTTAGATAATCTGCCTCTCTGAGATATAAGTACAGAAACTCAGGATCTTGTACTTTAGTTTGAATATCAACCATAACACAACATTATGATCTCCTCAGACCCCTCCTGCCTCATAACTTGACATTGTACCTCTTGTTGGGAAAAGCCCTATGGTCTATTCCAGACCTCCAATAGTTTCCAACTCCTTTGTAAATCAGGGCACCTGGTACTAGTATAAGGATGCACCATATAAGGTGAAGCCAAGCCCTATCCACTCCAGAATTATCTGGAGTACCCCTAGAGTACATTGCAACTTTATAACAGTATATTCAAACTCCTGCTTGTGCTGGTACTGCTATTATGTCTATTCATGTAACCAGAGCTTGCTCTCACACTGTTCTAGATCAGTTCAAGAGTTTCTCTGCCTACTGCACCCCAGGCTCAGCCTTATAGGCTTCTGCTCCCTTCTACTCATTCACACCTAGTGCTTCAGTTGATAAAGCCCCTGATGGTTCCAAGATTCCTCAATCTCCCCATACCCCTGACAACTGTGGTGCCTAGCCAGGAGTACCAGATGAACCCTGAGATGACCTCTCCAATGGGTATTTCAATATTCCAGAAAATGACCCAGAATCTTTTCCAGACCCAGAATCTATTCCCATTCATCATGATACCATTATTGATCTTGCTAGTGCCATTTGTGGATTAGCTCACTCTTTCTGTTATACCCATGAAACATCACAGCATACTAAAATACTGTTATAAATTGTTTCAACATACTCTGGAGTGGACAGGGCTTGGCTTTACCTTATGTGGTGCACCCTTATGCTAGTACTGAGTGCCCTGATTTATGGAGGGGTTGAAAACTATCGGAGGTCTGAGATTGGCCATAGGGCTTTTTCCCAACAAGAGGCATGATGTCAAGTCATGGAGTAAGTTGAGGGACTTTAGAGTAGGGTACAATGTCAAGTTGTGAGGCAGGAGGGGTCTGGGGGGGATCATAATGTCATATTATTGTTGATATTCAAACTGAAGTACAAGATACAGAATGTTATGCACTAACACTACTTAGCTAAGGGTTATTTTTCATTTTTACCCTAAGCTAAGTTCTCTTTCCTATTTAGATCTCTTTAGCCCCTTTCGCTTCTTTTATCTTATCTTATCTTAT